>PVKE010012508.1:0-38205 GCA_004027555.1 Craseonycteris thonglongyai | reverse complement strand
TCTCTCTCTCTCTCTCTCTCTCTCTCTCTCTCTCTCTCTCTCTCTCTCTCTCTCTCTCTCTCTCCTCTCCTCTTTTTCTGCCATCTTCTGACTCCAGCCTGAGAAAGTTCTCTGTTACTACATTGTGATTACCTTGGTCCCACCCAGAAAATCTAGGATAACCTCCCTCTCTTAAGGTCTGTAACCCTAATTACACCCGCAAAATCCATTGCTATGTATCCTCAGGTATTCAGGGGCTCCAGAGATTAGGGTGCGGATATTTCTGAGGATCTTCTCCCTATCACGTGTAAAAGTGCAGTCTTGCATGGCATAACAGTGAGAGAGGGTGAGATCACTCACAGAAGTACTTTTAAAGATCAGAATGGTCAAATGCAATCACATGGCAAAGCTCAGTGTCAGACTACTACACAGTTATAGGGCCAAGAGTACAGATGCAGGGAGGGTAAAGAACCGGGGTTATTCTGTTATCCTCTACAGCCTAAAGACAACAGAAACCTATTTATTGATTAACAGAGTAGTGACAGTGTTGGGCACATTAACTCTCTCTAATCAGCATTTGGTAGATAGAAAGAATAATTATCTTCACAACCCAGTGGTGGTCCCTAATGAGAGTCACCTGTACAATTACTGTCAGCTTTAATGCCCTGTGAGTGACTACTAGTCAGAGTACTCCTTGTTCCTCACTAATGCCTGGCATTTAGAGGATGTTCAAAATAAAAATAATATTATAGCTCTGTGCCAGAAACTGTACTAAGCAACAAACGTATGTTAATCTATAACAATTCTATAAGGTATTATATATCCCCTACATGTATACATTTCAAAGATAATAAAACAGGCCAAATGATGTTATGAAACTTGTCTAAGGTCATACAACTATTAATAATAAGTGGTAGATACAGGATATGTACACAGAAGGTAAATGAATATTTGATGAAAAGGAGGAGCTGGTATTCTCAAAATCCTATTAAAGTAGAGGATCAATTTCTTTGAGTTTTGGAAAAAATTTTCCTATGACAATTTTGATTTTTAAAACTTGCCCTAAAGGTTACACCACTAGATAACAACCATTCATATCAAAGATGGATTCAATTAATCATGAATCATTTGTTCAATATATCCTATGTGCAAAATACCCTGTTCAACACTGTCATGTTTTAAAGTTGTATCACTGCTATCAAGCCTAATACAATATTTATTAGAAGCTCCAAATGCACCATGGGTACAGGGCAGTTGCCCAAAAATATGGAGGTTGGGTGTATAAGACATATACACACAAAACAAATGACAATAATAATGTAAGTGCAAGATGTATGAAGGTTCCCAGAGTTAAAGGACTGGAAGATCAAGGACCCCTTCATGGAGCAGGTGGAACGTGAGTATAGACATAAAGCAGGGCTGAAAAGGACAGAGGGTTTCTATGAGAGAAGCTATTTAATGACAGGCTTTGGGATTGTATCCTCAGAACTATGTGTTTGAAGAGTTGTGTTATGTTTGTTCTTCACTCCTCTTCATTAAGTTATCTATTTATTCATTCTCTTGAAGCATCTATTGACTATCTGGGATCTATCTAGGTCTTAAGGACATAGTGAAAAATGATAAACCCAGCCTTCATGGGAACTTTATTCTTGTGTGAGACAGATAAGATGCAAAGAAACAAATTGACAGAGCAAATAATTACAGATTGTACTAAGTAGAGAGAAGAAAATTTATAGGATTCAGTAATAGAGAATAACAGGACTGGTAAGACCTTATTTTAGATGGTGTGATTATCCAGGCCCCCAATGAGAGAGTCCTTTTAGCTGAAATCTGAAACATGAGGAGGCAGCCACGGGAGAGCCAGGGCATAAAGCGCTCCAGGTGAGGCTAGCAGCTGCTAAGGTCTGCAGGGGGGAAAGAAGCCAGAGTGTGTTAGACACTGTCTGCAGATGAACAGGGAGGGAAGAAGAGAGGAGTCCCGAGTGACTCTACAGAGGGAGCAGGAGGCCAATGTGGTCCAGCCCTTTGCCCAATGAAAGACATGTGTGTTTCTAAGCAAAGAATTCATGTGAGTTTGTTTATATTTTAAGATCTCTTAGTACCATGGAGGGAAGAGATTTGTGTAGAGCAAGAATCAAAGTTGGGAGGTCAGGTAGAAGTTTTTTGTGCTGATGAGAAATCACCAGAGTCCTGACCCAAGTGATGTCAGTGGATATAGAAATAGACAGATATGAGGTTTACTTTAGAGATCAAATCAGTAATATCAGTAAATCAGTTCCATGTATTGGGGTGACACTGGTTAGTATAATTACATAGATTTCAGGTGTACAATTCAAAACTACATCGTGTGTGTGTTGCATTATGTGCTCATCACCCAGAATCAGTTCTCTTTTCATCACCATATATTTGAGTCCCTCACCCACCTCTCTCACCCCCACTCCCCTTACTCTCAGGTAACCACTAAACTATTCACCATGTCCATGAGTTTTTGTTTGAAAAGGGGGAATTCTAAGATAATGCTTAGAATTTTTATTTTTTTGCTTGAACATAGAGGTTTATGTGGTTCTAAATAAAGATATAAGAAAAGCTGAAGTAGAGGGACAGAGCTGGGGGTGTATGGATTTAGTATTTCTATTTTGGATATGTTATATTTAAGATATGGAAGAAGAAGTATTGAATTATAAAATTTGCAGCTAGAGAAATATGGACTAGAGATCGAAATTCTAGGGTTATCAGCTAGAGATGGCATTTAAATTGGATGAAATTTGGAACTGGATGAAAGCACATGGGTGAAAATGGAGAGATGACAAGCAACAGGCAACATTCCAAAGCCCATAGATTACCAGTTCTTAGACACTAGGTAGAAAAAGACAAGGCAGCAAAGAAGACTGAAGAATCAAGGGGAAAATGAGAACAATGTGGTATCATGGAAATCAAGAATGCAAAATTTCTCTACAAAGTGTGAGATTGAAACATGCTGATAAGAGAATGAGTTCGATCTGGAAAGAGAAGTGCTCACTGATTCTGGCATCGTGATTTTCAGTGACCTCAAAGGAGACAATTTCTGTGCAGTGGCAGGAACTGAAGTAAGATTAAAAACTATGTGGGAGATCAGGACAAATATGAACAAAAGTTGGGAGGGTTTGGGATGCAAAAAACAAATGCCTTTGATTATAACAGGGACACTTCTATGGAAGCAGGAAGATACATTTATGGTCCCTTAACACTTCTTTTCAGGTTTATTCTGCTCCTAGGCCTAGATATCACTCATACCAGTCAGATGGTATTGCCTGGCCTTGCTCATCATAGGGGTCTGAGTGCAACACTGGTCAGTCACTCTTACTGCTACCACTTCTCCACTCCAGCTTTGGCACCTGCACACCTGCCATGTACCTTTTAGCTAAGACTTACATACTTACTCAGTGAAACCCTAAGATATTAAGAAATTACTTTTGGGGTTGATATTGTGGAGGGAGACGAGATGAAGATTTGAAGATCTCAATCAAAATAGCTCTGCTGACATCTAACTTATATACAGAGTCTCTTCGTTAACCAGAACTCAACCAGCCGGCAAAAACATCCAAGAAATAATATTACATTTATCTGGCTTGGGTACAGGTTAACTGAGAGTGTACTTATATTTATCTGGCATGTACTAATGCCCATGGGGGGGATTAGTTAACTGTGAATCTACTATATATTGGGGTTCTAAGTGTTTCATTAGAAACAGCAAGATTTAAAAGCTAGTGTTTGCAAATGACTGTGTGTCTTAAAGTCCTGTTCTCTCTAGCATGAGTGCTAACTTTCATAACCGGTCATACCTCCAGGCTCCAATACAGATACTGAATCCTCAGCCTTGCCAGTGACAAGAGTCTACTCCCAGACCCCAGTTTTCTACTTGAGATTCTGCTTCCTGCTGATATCTGCCTGCATGAATCTATGCATTGTCAATGCTCCCAGATTCTTATGCCCATGGTCTAACTGAAATGAGGTCTCTCTCTCTCTTAGGCAGGCCTTGGCAATGCTAACTGCGTGTCTGGATGCATGACATTTTGACTTATAACTATACTCTCTAAGGTCATATACAAGTTAAGCTTGTTCCTGGACCTTTCTCCCCAATTTTCCTCAGCTAAAGTAGATGAAGATCATTTCAGATACCTGATTCTCTACTGGTGAGCCCAGCTATATGGCATCTCTATGTGGTCCTAACCACATGTAACGCTTCAGTGTCAGGATACATTAGTATAAGCTTGTCCAACCCATTGCCTGCAGCCCACAAGTGGCCCAGGGTGGCCTTGAAGGCAGCCCAACACAAATTCATAAACTTTCTTAAAACATTTTGAGATTTTCTGCAAATTTTTTTTTTTTTTTTTAGTTCATCAGCTATCATTAGTGTATTTTATGTGTAGCCCAAGACAATGCTTCTCTCAGTGTGACCCAGGAAGCCAAAACGTTGGTCACCCCTGCATTTGAAGATGGGCCAGTAGGGAAATAATGGGTATTTTGGACAGAGGCTAAATAGGAACCTCTTTGGTTTAGGAAAACGTATTTTGTGGCAATGTGAAAAGTAGATAAGAATTATGAGGTCATAAAGAAGAAAATGCTTGGGGATGAGAGTAAAACAATGGTTTTGGTGAGAGATTAAGAAAGGCCTAACCAGTAGTGACATAAAGAACGGAAAAAAAGAATAAACCAGCAGATACATGAATGCAGAGAACTCTGTGGTGGACATCTCTTCCTTGCTCACAAGGCAGTCTGGCCTAACTGCCTCCGAAAGTAGATGTGCCATATGATTTGCCTCAACTAAAGCCGTGTGGGTAGAAATGATTTCATCATTTTCAGTTGAGAACATTCAGAGCTGATAAGAGGCTCTCCATGTCCTGTCTGCCCGAATTAACCGGCAGGGACGTGCTGTTTGTAGGAGCCATAGGAGCAAAACAGTCTAAAATGTTGAGCCTCTATTCGAATTTCCCTGGAGAGGCAACCAGACACCCAGTGAACATTGTGTGCTGTCTAAGCCCCTTTTGGGGAGAAGAAAGGGAAGGAGAAGAGATAGTTTTTGCAGCATAACCTAGCTTGGCCTGTCTGATGCAAAGTTCATTAGAAAATTATTATACTTTCTGGCAAAGTATGACCCTCCACCACAAGCTCATTTTTCACATACTCAATCATTGCATGTTTCTTCTCAGAAAGTTGGGTGCCCTTATTGTACGTATGTATATATGTATGTATGTATGTTTTATTTACTTACTTACTTACTTATTTACTTATGCAGTGCTCTGGCTAAATCCTCATAAACATTGAAGGCTTTAACCTAATGTAGAATGAGTTTTCTTATTTTTCTATTTCTCTCACTTCTGATGTAAGACAACCTGAAACATTTCCAGGATCAGACTGAGTAATGCCTGAGAAATGGAGAAGGAGTGAGAGCTGATTTTCATGGATTCTTGTCTTTTCCAGTGTCTTTGAACTGAAGTTCAAAGTTTGGCCTGGCAGTGTTTATAACAGATTTTGTCTTTTCCTTAGGCAATTAGTGACCTGAGATCTTTCAGGTTCGAACAAAGCCAAAGTTCTGGAACTTTTTCTAAAACTGATTGTCTTTCTAGTCAAATCTGGTAATAAATTATTTGCTAAAATCCGTATTTGGAGAGAACACATGGTTGTTAGACAATAAAATAACCTATGCAACACACTCACACAAATCCATACTTACCCTCTTCAAACCACCTTGACCATGTACTACCTGAATACTTTCTGTTTCTCTCTAGGTGATGATTAAACAGTGTTTCAGTGCTTTATATCACTAGCTATCTCAAGCAGTAGAAAATTCTTGGCATTATGCTTAGAACTACTTTCTAAAAATATCAACACATCACCAAGTGACAAAATGGCCAAAATAATGACACAGTGTATCTGCAATGGTTAGGTAAATTTATTAAGTGAAATATTGAAATAAAACTGGGAAAAATGCAGCATAGAATTTATTTAGATTAAAAATAGGAGTGGATTTTTGTGAATTGTTAATATTTTTAAAATACACATATTTTAAATCATATTCTAAGACTCACTAAAAATTTAGGAGAGAAAAATCTGTAGCTTAAAACTATAGAACTATCTATGACAAGATATATGGTGATAGAAGAAGAACTGACACTGGGTGGTGAACACCCAATGCAACACACAGACGATGTAATATAGAATTATATTCCTGGAGCCTATGTGATTTTCACTAACCAATATCACCCCAATAAATTTAACAATAAAAAAATAATAAAATATTTCCTATATAAAAAAAATATGAAATTGCATTATAAATGCACATGGACTCAGGACTGATTTAACAACCACCTCTTTATAATACCCATTCATTTTTTCATGTAATATGCATTCTTAATATGAGATGAAAATATTACAGGATTATATTTGACCTCTTCATGGCTAAGTTGGCTGCATAAGTTCTGATAAGTAATCTGCGACTCCCTTTTGTTTTCAATCAAATTCCTCTTCCTTCCCTTAAGTATTATGAAGTGTCATGTATAATTATGATATTGATATGGTCAAACCCTGTGCACATATAATACCAAAGGGAGAGGCACAAAAACCCTTCTCAAATGCAGAAATCCCTGAGGGTTGTGTTCATTTTGTAATTCATTCAAAAAAAAAAAAAAGACAGAGCTCCATAGACTATATACTTCATGAGAAATTAATATATTGCAACACATACATGAACTTCAGTCTGGGTTGGTTCTGAGATTAGTAGAGGTGAAGATAGGGACGCTAGCAGTGAGTTTCATGGGAGAAGATCCTGAAATATGTTGGATAATGGCCAAGCCTTTGATGTCAAAATGTGGCCCATGAACCAGCAGAATCAACATCATCTGGAAGCTTGTAAGAAATGCAAAATCTTGGATACCATCTTAGATCTCCAGAATCTGACTTTGCTATTTAAAAATATCCCCAGGTGATGCCCAGTCAGTAGTGTTGTAATAACTCTGTATAATGTCAGGGGATAATAGACTTACTAGGGGGATCACTTCATAAGGTACAGGAATGTCTAACCACTATGCTACACACCTGAAACTAATACAATATTGAATGTCAATTGTAAATCAATAATTAAAAAAATTATGAAAAAATAAATATGCATAAATAAATACATCCATAAATAAATCATCTCCAAGTGATTCTTCTGTGCATTAAAATTTGAGCAGCATTCAGTTGTATGAATAGATCTTTATGATTAGGGCCTAAAATAAATTATGTTGTTTCCAAATGAAACTTTAGACCAAGAATTGATGGATCCAAGATATTTATTTCAGCTATTGTTATGTTCCTTTGAGCTTTATACTGTGATGAGGGTGATGCTAATGTGGTTACTTTTCTTTCTCCGTGAATTAGTTGTAGATAATAAAATTAAATATGTAATATAAAGGGAAAAAGAGAATCAATATTACTACAATCTTATATCCATTTCATGTTCAGTGCTAAACATTTTTTATTTGTTCATTTATCAATTCAACCTATTTTGTTGAACATGTATTGTACATCAGGCATTGTGCCAGGCATTGAAAACACAGGAGAGAAATATATTCTTCAGCATCCTTCTCTGATATATATATATATATGTATGTGTGTGTATATATATATATATATATATGAATATATATACATATATCTATGTATATATATGTATGTATGTGTGTATGTGTGTGTGTGTGTGTGTATATATATATATAAAAAACAGTTTTCTAGTAACAAAAGGAAGAAATCCTTTCAAGATCCTATTACTAAATGGGTTATTTTTATCCTCAGAAACACTAGGACACGTACATTTAACTAAGCAACTAGAGTAGAATTCACAGTGTTCTCTATACCTTTGGGTACACTGTCTTGTCAAACTAGATGCTATGATCCTCGGAGCATAGGTTCCCTCTTCCTTTGTCCTAGTTGTTAGCATAGCATATGACTCAGTAAGTGCCTTTGATTGACGATCTGAACTGGCTTCTCTTCAGGATAGCACTGGAAACCTGCCCTTGGCATGAGTCAACAGTGACAATCCTGATGTTAGATGATCACAAAGTAACCACTTGAAAAGTAACTTTATGATTCGAGCCACTGTTTTGGGACAGTGTTTACAATTTCTTGTACCTAGGTGATGTATAATAATACTAATTAAACACCAGAACAACTACAATAATAGCTACCATTAATTAAGCAACTAGTAGTGTGCAACACTACATTATTATAAACATATTTTAAATAGTTGTACACATTATTTATTTATTTATTTTGCATTCAATATTATTTTATGTTAATTTCAGTTATACAAACATAGTGGATAGACATTTACAAAATTTAAGAAGTGATGCCCCTGACTAACCAAGTACCCACCTGGTATTATGCATAGTTATTACCATATTATTGACTATATTCTCTATGTTTTATTTTATATCCCCATGAATATTTTGCAACTACCAATTTATTTTTTTATCCTGTCCCCCAACCCTCACTGCTCTATCTCCCCTATAAACCTAGTACCCACCTGGCTCCATAAATAGGTATTACAACATTATTGACTATGTTCCTTATGCTATACTCTACATACCTATAAATACTGTGTAACAACTATTGTACTCCTTAATCCCTTTCCCTTTTTCACATATCCCCAAGCTCCCGCCCATCTGGCAGTCATCAAAACAGTCATTCAAGGAATGAGGAAAGATCTGGGATCTGAGGTCTAGGACCTGAACTCTGGATCTCAGCTTTGAAAAAAACAGAAAATGGTTCTCAATGCAGTGGTTAAGAGAGAGGGATTCCAGGTTAGAGGTACTAGCAATGGAAACACATCTCAGCCAATTATGATTTGCCAATAACTTGGACTAGTTACATAAACTTTATGAACCTGCTTTTTCATTAGTAAATTAAGATGAGTCATCACCTTCCATGGAGGGTGTGAACAATAAGAGTGCCAATTCATACGAAGTCCCTGGCTTTTAATGACAGGCTGCAGTTGTTGGAAGCACAGACAAATGGAATGGAACCAGATCTAACTCTGTGAGCTTTGGCAAGCTCCTTATTCTCTCCGGGCCCCCCTTTCTTTATCTACTATATAGGAGTGATAATAATACTTGTCTCCTTCCTTTTTATAAAGATGACTGAGTTAATTCATGAAAATCATTTAAAACAGTGTCTGGCAAATAGTAAGAGCTGTTTAAGGGTTAGTACCATTAGTTAGTTAACAAGTGCCGTAATTATCCACTCAGGAGACTGTGTTTCTATCTGCAAGGGCTTCTACAACAAAGAAGGACACTGGGGAAAACCCCACAGGGGAAATCAAACAGCTAACTAAGCAAACTCTTCTCTTGAAGCAAAAAAAGTATGTGCTGAAAAGAGTAGGAAACTTTAATCAGACCCAAAGGAAGATAAAATCAAGCAAAATTCAATAAGGCAAAGTTCTGCCAGAACAAGCTGTGTCTCAGAGAGAATATGCTTTGGAGGACACTGAGCAATAGAAATTGAGTTTTGGGCTTTGAGCCACAAATTGAGTGATTCAGCGTGCAAGCAGGCGATGGTGTCAGAGGTTTGTAGCAGTAGGGCAAAAGGTTATACTTTAAAAAGTCGTCTCTATCCATTATCCAAAGATTATTCTTGGTTTTATTCTAAACTAATAAGTGATGGGCATTCAGTCCATACTTTCCCCTAATTTCCCTGAATAATTACTCTATGTGAATTGTCTTTTCTATAAATACTCACTATTCGGGAGTCTGCTTCTGTGTTCTTTTTGGCTTACCAAACTTTTGAGAGGTCAGCGGTTCTACTGTAGTCCCTCAAATGAAAAATGTGAAAAACACCTGAAGATTAATGGATTAGGAAATTTTGAGCACAAACTCCATTTGTCACCACACATACATCAATTTACAGAATAGCATAGAAGAAAATAGAAACCCAAAGAGGGCTCTTACTCACATTTCAAGGTCTAATATAGACAAGAATTACAACAATAGAAAGCTCTTTTTGTTGTTGTTGTTGCCCATGTTCATACCTTTGTCCCCAAGGTATTATTTCAGCTTCTCTATTTTCTTTTTTGCACCTTGATACCTGAAAAATGTCTACTCATCCTTTAATATTCAGATCAAATGTCACCTTTTGAATTAATGACTTCACTCCCCTAAAACTGAGTAGCATTTTACTAACCCGTTGTCAAAATCCATCCTTCCTCTATTACTACATGTAATACCATGTTGTGATTATAAGTATTTACCTGGAACAGCCTACCCCTAGGCTGTAGTTACCTTCAGAACATCAAAAGTGTCTTATTTTATTTCTAGTGCATCTCAGCACACTAATGTGGGCTCCCAAAGCTGTAATAATAGATTAAGAGATGCTGAATTCTTGCTTTCAAGAATTTCACCTGGAATTCACCCTGGGCCACAGGGAGATGAGAGTATTCACCAAGTTAAAAAATGTGGTTTCCACATCAGAAGACTATAATAGAGCCTTAGGCAGCGTGCTGGCCCACAGCTCCTCAGCCAGCACCAGGTTTCTCTTAAAAACATCTGAAGTCCTCCTTTCAGACCAAGCCTGTAAAGCTCCAAGATCTAGAAACACTTTGCCTCTGTTCCCCTCAGTGTCAAACTACCCATTATTACTCTCATCTGTTTGACTCAATCTCCTTCTATTTGCAATCATTTTGAAACTCAGTATAATTCTGTAGAATGAAAACATAAGTAACCAAAAGAACTCAGGAAGGCTTAAGTCACGAGTTATCTTGAGCATGTGTAGTTTGAAGAATACCTCTGTAAACTCTCTGCCTGATATATCCTCTACACTACAATTAGGGGACAAAGGATGTGAAAACAAAAAAAGTAGAGTTACACTTATAACACATAAGCCTGGAAAATATTCATTTTCTGAAATGGGAGAAATAAACATATCTGTCCTGAAATCAGCATACTTATCCTCCCATGGATATACAAGCCCATGACAGCTGTTACTGTTCCCTCTGTTCTACCCCTAGAACAGAGTCGTGTTTTGTATGTTGGTCACATCTGTCCACATAACAGGGTTAGAGGCCAAATGAAGGATAGTAGATAAAGTTTAACACCTAATGTTTCAAAAGTCTAAAAACACTCTCAAATCAGAAATGGTTTCTGCTACATTCCATAGATGTTGAAAGAAGAGATTTTCTCTTTCCTCCATAAGTCTGAATTTATATTGGATCTTAAAATGATTTTTTTTAATACTGACTTAACCAGCTTTTCAAGAAATTCCAAATTCTTTAGCCTTCTCTTTCATCACAGTGTCAGTGATGGGAATAGTTTTTTACCCAATTTATATAGTGCTATTAACACAGTAAGTACCTTTGGACACACAAACAACTTATTTGACAGAATTCAGTACTTTATGTGATCATAGACCATTTAATCAGTCTCTCTTTTTTGGATAATACAGCACAAAATAACAGAATGCTTAATTTTCCAAATACTTGTCTTGCTGCCACTGACATAGAACTCCTTTCCACATAAATGTTCCAGAGAAGCATTTGACTATATTTAGTTCTATTTGTAAAATATATTTAAGTCAACTTATTAGGTATGAGAAACAATGGATTTTGGCATCATTAGAGAATTGGTTACTATCATCCCAGATATAAGAACAAAGCTAATTATATAACATGAGAATTAAATAGTAGCCAAAATCTAGGGTGGTGGAACGATGTGTAGGTAGATGGTGCTACCACCAGGTGGATTCACCTACGGTATGTATCTCCACCCACTGTTCTCTACTGAGAAGTCCTACAGCAAAAAAAGAGAATTAACTGTATTTCCCAGCTTCAGTTTAACTCCCCAAAGGTCTGGTGTTTCAGAATATCTAGACATGTCTGATAAACTGGGGAGTCTAACCTGCGGGACACCAATTTTCATGAGGAGCTGAGATAGCTTCTAGGTAGAAACTCATTATGGGGAAGAAAGAACCAGACACACTAAGTCTGATGGACCTAGTAGTATGTTCTTATTCCTCAGAGAAGTTCTGATTAGGTCATAATTTCTGGAGAAGGCATTTTCCAGTCCCTCTTACTATACACATATCATAACGCAGATGGAACAGAAGGGGGAAGAAGGAAGCATAAGAAGTCATCCAGTTAAAACTCTGAAACACTGTGACAGAAGCGGATTTGCCTTGATAGTCTTCTCAAAGAATAAACCACTACAAAAGAGGAGAAATCTTCTAAATGACCACCTAATATTATATGCTCCAAGTCATGTTTCTGAAGCCCCATGACAGAACAGACAGCACCCTAAAATGAAGGCAGATTACATAGCGAACCTGAGGGAGAACAAAAATACACTAAATAAGACTACAAGTTTCCTAGGACAATTCTTTACACCATTACATCTGCACTCTTCGCCTTTCAGGTATAGTGACTTTGGGTAGAAGAAAATATAAGCACTTTATGGACTAGGCTTTCTAGCTCCTGGCTTCATAGATGTTTTATTAATTATGACATTTCTCTATTAACATTTATTGAATTGTTTTTCTCTTTTCCAGGACATTCCTGTAAGTGAAATTTATTCTTTTAAACTGTATTTACTTACTTTGTTTTGATTAAAGAAATAGGTTTTGGGGTGAAGAAACTAGTCTCTTAGTGGAAGTCACAAATTACTACATATTATATAATCTTATTCATATAAAATATGTAGAATAAGCAGATCTATAAAAACAGAAATAAGTTTTGCCAGGGGCTGGGGAGGAAATAGGGTGTGACTACTAATGAGAACACAGTTTCTTTTGCAGTTGGTGAAATATTCTAAAATTAGATTATAGTGATGGTTGCACAACTCTACAAATATACTGAAAATACTGAGTTATATGCTAAATAGGTAAACTTTCTGGTAGGTAAATTATATCCCAATGAAACTTTTTAAATAGAATTTTTTCAGTAAATAAATAAAAGTTCAAATTAAAAGTATTTCAATATTGCCATAATCAGGGGAAGCTGGGATGACTCAGCAGGTTAAGCGCTCACTTTGCAACCCCCGGAGCCTGAGAATCGAATCCTGGCCCCAACCCATGCGGACCCATATGCTGAACTGGGGTGTACCCCCCAGTTCAGTTCTTGCCGGGGCCTATGTAGGGGGTTCCTGGCCCAGTTCCTGCTCTGTGCAGCCCCACACCCACCTGTGGAGTGAAACTATATGGAAAACTAATGCAGTCAACTATGGAGACTGCTCTGGGCCCTCCCACTTCTCTCTGTCTCTGTCTGTCTCTCTCTCTATAAAAAAACAATAAAAATAAATCTTTAAAATAAAAATATATTTTTTGCCATAATCATATTTTATTGTTTTTAACTAAAACCATAATTTTTAATTAAAAGTGCACAGTGTCATTGGGAAAATATTTGAAATACTAAAGCACAGTGTCAAGTGTAGTTTTGGAATTACATATATCTAACCAAACATTTTCCTCTTATAGTTTTTATAGGTGTTACATGATATTTAAAATATGATTTATAGTGTATAATATGAATATATAAAATGTTTCTTCAGTGTCATATTTTCTTATCATCATACAGAATTACTTATGATTTAAAATTTTAGAAAAGGGATTAGTCTAAGTGTACTAATACATTAACTGCTTAAAATATGTAGCATTTATATTTATATTTAAATTAACAAATATTAAATAAAATTTAAAATTCAGTTTTTTTACCCCATTAACCACCACATGTGACCAGTGGCTGTGATACTAGTAGAGGTAGTAGAACATTTCCATCATCACAGAAAGTTAGAGATAGCACTTTTCTAGAAATTCACTATTAGTCTTTAGGTTACATAAGGTAATTCTACTTTTGGGGATTCATTCTTCCTTTGGTAATTCTTATTTTTTAAATAATTTATTTATTATAAAAAAGTTATTTATTAATTTCAAGGTATTATTATTTATATTTTTACTGCTACTCATAAAAAAATTTCAAAAAAATACAGAAAAAAAATATTCCTAGTCATGACTATTATAACCACCTGTTAATGAGATTGTTGTTCTTAATCCTGATGTTTTTTAAAATTGATGTCCAGAAAATAATTCCAGGTTGTTCCTAGAGACACTGACATCATCCTAGTCTCTGAGATGATCACTTGTCATTGTAGTAAAATAATTCCCATCCTATTTCATGTTTAAGAAGATCCACCCCTTCATCCCTCCCAGTGACCTTCGAGGCGACAAGCAAGAGAGATCATTTGAAGGAAAAATAAAATCATCCCTGATTCCAACTGTAACTTTAGGGCATCTCTGGAATTGAAATTCCATGGAGTTGTCTTTTAAAAAGTAAAGGATGGATAATTGGTTGTCTTCTGTTGAATACCAGAGTAACTTTCCAAAATATCCACTGCATTTTATCACTCCTATAAGATGCTTTGATGAATAAAGCAAAGTAGCAAAATTTGGCTCTCATTCATTTTTATGACTTTCCTAGTTATTTCTGATCAGCTAATTCCCAGAGGCTGTTTAGTCCTTTGACAGACACAAACACTATACTGTGCTCATAGCAGAAAGCCAGATCTCCCAATTATTTCATGAGTATTTCAAAGAAATTAGAATATCAGTTGGCACATAGTGAGATTCCACATAAGACAGATATGATGCAAGTATATAGATGATAGATGATATTAGATAGATTGTAGATGAGAGAGAAATGATAGATGATAGATAGATAGATAGATAGATAGATAGATAGATAGATAGATAGATAGATAAAGACAGATAAAGACAGAAGTCACTCAGTTTTCCTCATAAATAACAAGGGTAAGTTATTGAATGCTGTGATCCTGCCCCAACCATACATAGTTTTTCAGCAGTCCCTTTTATTTATTTATCTTTTTGCCTCAGTGATCAAGAGTACTGAGATTTCTTGTACAGGTAGAAGTAGATATGCTTCCTAACAACCCTTCCCCTTCACCCAATCACACAGGGCTAACATATCATCTTATGATAAAACAACTAATATGAACCAGATCTCTCTGAAGTCTATATTTTTAATAAAAATTAGGATCATATTATTAATAAAGTTATTAGATTAATCTTATCCCATCATAGACAATGATGACAATGTTTATCTTTTGGCAAAGATTGTTAGAAAAAACTCCCAATGACTCAAGATATTATCACTGAGGCTGAAAAAAACAATATCAAACAAAAATTTTCTGCAATAACCTATTTCAATACAAATAGACTAAACAACACCAGTTACAACAGGACATTAATAATAAAGCACTTCATAGATAGCATGAAGCTTTGAAGTCCCTAATACCAACTGCCAGAATTCACTTAGCCACCCCATCCTTTCCGAAAAGGAACAGTGGCATCATGGATTATTTTGAACGTCTAACTTCTTATAAAAATGTGTCATTTCTTACAAAGAACATTATAGACTAGAATATAGTCTAGAATATTTAATAATAAACCCATTATAATCTACTGATTGATCATAGATTCCACATTGGATCAGAAGTTTTATTATATATAATTAATTCCTGATTATTTTCATTTAAAATGCCTATGGACTCAATCTCCCAAAAAGAGTCAAGGAACTTGAGAGTGTAAGCCTATAATATTCTTTATGGCTGAATAAACTTTCTTGGTTACATTCTTCTAACTAACTTTTTGTTCATGTACCAGAGGGGGCTGCCAAATTATTGTTTAATTTGAAGCAAATGACATACTTTAAAGTAGCATATTAGATCTTTAGGTTGACTCACAAACTGGCTTTAAATTACAATTTAAATATGCTTATTATAAATGTAAAATAACATGGCATTAATAAACCAGTTTATCCATTCTCTATCAAGCTAAGCATAAAGAATGTAATCAGAATTTCCAAAGACTTCTAAAATTAAACTGAAATTGTAAATAGGGAAGAAACTAAGCAAAAGACAGCCAAAGGATGACTATGGATTCTGTTTATTCCCATGGTAAAGTTTGGGAAAAAGTGTGCCTAATTCTTTCAAGCCCATATAAGTAAATCTGATCACACTTTGATGAGCTGAGGGGTTAAAAAGATTTTTTTTTAAAGACCACTCTCAGTTCAGTAAGCAAGAGAGGAAAAGGGAACTCAGGAAATAGAAATGGTGCATCAACCCTGACAAAACAGGAAATTTTCAGAGAAATAACTGTTCTATCTGGATTCAGTAGGTTTCCTCCTTGTTTCAGAAGTTACAGAGTGTTTCTTTGACATGAAGCAGAGATCCATGTTTTGCTGTAAAGCTTGTCCTATTTTAGAAGAAATATTAAAATACAGAGCTTAATAATGAACATTCTATATTTCTACCTAAGTGGCAAACACTCATGAGTGTTATGTAAATAATTACAACATAAGGATGATGTTTTTTATATATTCTATAAAATAGTCATTGTATTTCTAAAGACCCTGAAACACTGGGTTAAAGAATATCATCATACATAATAATTATAGAAAAAGTTCATGCTATGTTAAGTCAAAAGGAAGGTTATAAAACTATTTATATATAGCCTCATATTTTATAATTTAGATAATTATATTATTTAATAAAAAACTCAATATATAGGGGATACATTGTCAAGATAGTGGCATGAAAGGAGATTCTTGAAATATCCCCTGGAAATTACAACACATTGAACAACTAGAATCCAACAACAACAAAGAAATATCAATGTATACTAAACAATGGTAGACTAACTGAGAATATGGAGGATTATTTTTATATAATAAATATATGTCCTTTATGATCTTAAGAAAAAATAATAAATGCTATCTTCCTCTGGAATGACATTATCCCTTTAATTCTTAGCTCATTAATAGAAAGCATTCTGGGCAAAGGGGCAGGAGTTAAGAAACTTTGACTCTTCTTTAGCTCTGAGAATAATATATTTTACAGAAAGTCCTGAGCATAAACATATGACAAAGACTATCATTTTATGGGGGAAAATACATTTCTATATAGATGATAGGTAGATAATAGATGATAGATAAGTAGATAGATGATAGATACATAGACCATAGATAGATCATAGATAGATAGATATAGGTGATAGATTAGATAGATAGATATAGAGATAGATAGCTAATAAAGAAATAGAGGGATCTAAATATATATACATATACAGAGAGAGAGATACTTAAAAAATAATTTGATGAATATTTTCAAGAGATGAGACAGGCAGTGAGCAGGACAGAAAAATGGAGGATTAGGTTAAACTATTAAATTAACACACTGGATTGAAAATATGCTTTTAAAAAATGATTGGATCAAAGAAGAAATAAAAGAGATTAAAAATATATAGAAACTAATGAGTGAAAACACTGTGTACCAAAATTATTGAAATGCAGTGAAAGCAGTAATAAAAGAAAAATTTATATCTTTATAGGCCTATCTCAAGAAACAAGAAAAATCACAAGTAAACATATTAACATCCCATCTTAAAGAACTAGAAAAAGAAGAACAAGAGAAACTCAAAATCAGCAGAAAGACAGAAATAATAAAAATTAAAGCAGAGCTTAATGAAATTGAGGACAGAAAACAATAAGTGAAATTAATGCAACAAATAGCTGGTTATTTTTTTTAAAAAGATCAATAAAATTGACAAACTGGGAAAGCCGGGACGGCTCAGCGGGTTGAGCGCTCGCTTTGAGGCCCCGAGGACCGAGGATTGAATCCCGGCTCCGGCCCAGGCGGACCCACATGCTGAACTGGGGAGTTCCCACAGTTCGGTTCTCTAGCTGTCTCTGTCTCTGTCTCTCTCTCTATCTGTCAAAAGTAAAATAAAAAAAAAATATGCACTGAAGATAAAATAATTACTCTCTATAAATATAAAAAGATATAAAAAAAAATTAAAAAAAAAAAATTGACAAACCACTGTCTAGGCTCACCAAGGACAAAGAGAAAAGACACAAATATCCAAAATTAGAAATCAGAGAGTAGAAATTATGACTGATACTACAGAAATATAAACAATCATAAGACATTACTATGAAAGGTTTTATGCCACCAAATTTAACATCCTAGAAGAATTGGACAAATTTCTAGAAATATAGTTTACCTATACTGAATCAAGAAGAAGTGGATAACCTAAATAGACCAATTGATGGTACAAAACTTGAACCAATTATCCAAAATCTCCCCAAAGGCAAAAGTCCTGGACAAGATGGTCTTATCAACAAGTTCTATCAAGCATTCAAAGAAGAACCATCCTCAGACTATTCCAAAAAATTAAAGATGAGGCAATTTTTTTCTACTCATTCTACAAGGCCAACATTACTCTAATACCAAAACCTGGTAAGGGCCATACAAGAAAAGAAAACTACAAACCAATATCTTTTATGAACACTGATATAAAAATCCTAAACAAATTATTAGCAAATAGAACACAACAATGCATTAATACAATAATATACCACGATCAAGTGGGATTTATCCCAGGGGCACAAGGATGGTTCAACATGCACAAATCAATCAATGTAACATGCCACCTAAGCAAAATAAAAGATAAAAGCCATATGATAACATCAATTGATGCAAAAAATTCATTTCACAAGGTACAACATCCATTTATGATCAAAATACTAAATAAAATGAGAATTGAAGGGAAGTACCTCAATATAATAAAGGCTTTATATGGCAAACCCTCAGCTAAGATTACACTAAATGGGGAAAAGCTGAAGTCTTTTGTCCGAAAATCAGGAAAAAAACAGGGATGTCCCCTCTCAACACTGCTATTCAATATAGTGCTGGAAGTTCTAGCCAGAGCAATCTGGCAAGAGAAAGGAATAAAAGGTATCCAAACTGGGAGAGAAGGCAAACTGTCACTCTTTGCAGATGACATGATTCTTTATATAGAAAATTCTAAAGATTCTACCAGAAATCTATTAGAAGCAATATACAAATATAGCAAAGTTGCAGGATACAAAATCAATGTGCAAAAATCAATTGCATTTTTACATGCCAACAACAAAACATCAGAAGAGAAAATGAGAAAATCAATACCTTTTTGTAATTGCAAATATAAATAAATAGGGAAGCTGGGATGGCTCAGTGGGTTAAGCATTCACTTTGCAGTCTCAGAGCCCAAGGATCAAAAACCAGGCCCGGCCCATGTGGATCCACATGCTGAACTGGGGTGTGCTCCCAGTTCAGTTCTTGCCGGGGCCTATGCGGGAGGCTCCTGGCCCAGTTCCAGCCCTGCACAGCCCCGCACCCACCTGTGGAGTGAAATTATATGGAAAACTAATGCTATCAACTATGGAGACTGTCTGGGCCCTCTCCCTTCTCTCTGTCTCTGTCTGTCTCTCTGTCAAAAAACAATAAAAATAAATATTTTTTAAATAAAGAAATAGATAGATAGATAGATAGATAGATAGATAGATAAAATAATAAAATACCTAGGAATGATTTTAACAAGGAATGTGAAGGACTTATACACTGAAAACTATAAGACATTATTAAAAGAAACTGAAAAATATACAAAGAAAATGGAAACATATTCTGTGTTCATGGATTGAAAGAATCAACATAGTTAAAATGACCATACTACCCAAAGTGATATACAAATTTAATGCAATTCCTATCAAAATCCCACAGACATTCTTTTAAGAAATAGGTTTTTTAAATCATCAAATTCATATGGAACCACAAAAGACCCCAAATCGCCAAAGCAATCCTAAGAAAAAAGAATAAAGCTGGAGGTATTACACTCCCAATTTCAATCTATACTACGAAGTCTCAATCATCAAAACAGGTTGGTATTGGCAGAAAAACAGATACACATACCAGTGGAACAGAATTGAATGTCGAGAAATAAGCCCCCAAATATTTGGACAAATAAATTTTGACAAAGGATCAACAAAATACACAGTATGGAAAAGAAAGCCTCCTCAGCAAACGGTGCTGGGAAAATTAGAAAACCACATTCAAAAAAATGAAGAAAACATTGCTACCAAATTAACAGACCTTGGGTTCAGGAAAAACTTTATGAACCTGACCTCAAAGGCAAGAGAAGTAAAAGCAAAATAAAATAATGGGACTTTATTGAACTAAAAAGCTTCTGCATAGCAAAAGAAAGCATCAACAAAGCAAATAGGCAACCAACCAATTAGGAGAAAATATTTACAAACAATGCCTTTGAGGGGCTAATATCTAAAATACACAAAGAACTAGCACAATTCAAAAACCAAACCAAACCAAACAACAACAAAAACAAGCAATCCAATTGAAAAATGGGCAGAAGATCTAAAAAGACACTTCATCCACAAAGATATACAAATACCAACAGACATGGAAAAATGCTCAACTTAGCTATTAGGGATATGCCAATCAAAACTGCAATGACATACCACCTCACACCTGCTAGAATGGATATAATCAACGAAGGCAGCCGCCACAGCTCAACGAAAAACACGCCCAAAGAGGACTTACAAAACTGCTTCAGAAAGTGGCAAGAACGATGGAATACGTGTGCTCAACACAAGGGTGAGTATTTTGAGAGGGATTCATGGTAATGTGTCTTTTACTGTAATATTTTTTTAAACATTCACCGTGTTTTTTATCACAGATCATCTGTGAAAGAGATTAGCAGTAATTTTTCTTTTATAAAATTTCCTCAACAGTGTTTCATAATTATGTTTTTCTGACCTCAAAAAATAAGTTAGGAAGTGGCTTCCCATCTTCTATACTCTGAAAAAGTTGTGATATTCCTCCCTTAAATGTTTTAAGAAATTCACAAGTATGTCATCTAGGCCTGGAATCTTCTTTGTGGGAGGTTTTTCATAACATTTTTAATTGCTATACAACAACTCAGATTTTCTATTTCTTCTTGAGTCAGTTTTAGTGAGCTCTTTTCTCTAAGAATTTGTCCCAAACTAAACAATATATTTCTAATATCATTTATTTGTGCCTTATTTCTTGATCAGTCTTGACAAGTTTTATCAAACATACATCTTTAAAATAATGAATTTGAGTTTTGTGGATTTTATTGTGTTTCCACTTCATTATTTTTTGGTCATTGCTTTTATATATACATATTTGGGCGGATTTAAATTGCTGTTCTTTTGCTAATTTTATAACATTGTTGTTCACCGTGTCTCCTTTTTATGGTTTCCTAATATCTCACATTATGTTATATATTCCTTATAATTTATTTAAAAATGTTTTCTGGGTTTTTTTTTTTGCCTCCCTCATTCACCTATGTGTTATTTAGAAATTCATTGTATATTACTTGGAAATATTAGAGTGTCGTAATGGTTTGGATTTAGCTCATTTTCACAATTACCAAAGAAGGTAATGTGTACGCTATAATTTTTATAAAAATTTGCTGCAAATTGCTCTCTGGGTAAATTCATAGTCAACATTTTATAAATGCTCAAATGTGTACTTGAAAAGAATGTGGTCTGCAAATGTTAGGTATGGTGTTGTTTATATATTAGTTGCTTGTGTTTTCCAGATTGTTTGCATTTTTTCTTGATATTTGTATCTGCTTATTCTATCAGCTACTGAAAGATGTGCATTAAAGTTACCATTATAACTGTAAAGTTATCTATTTAACCTTGCAGTTATGTTATTGTTTCTTTCATATATTGAAGTTATATTATTAGGCGTATATAAATAAAGATTTACTATACCTTTGTGCTGATTCAGACATTAGAAAATGTACCTTCTATCTCTAGAATGTCTACTCTTTTGGTCATCACCCAAACCCAAATACATGCTGGTTATAAGACATATACTTTAAATTTAAGAATGTAAAAAAATGAAACATAAAAGAATTTAAAAATGTATTTTACAAACACTAATTCCTTCAGAAAAATTTTGTTTTTCTTCCATTATTTTATTTTTCCACCTTTCTATGTCTTTATAATTAAAGTGCACTTCATATAAATAGCATATAACTGAATTGGATGCTTTGTTGTTCTATTTTTCTTTTGTTTCTCTACCTCTTATTATCCAACTTGGTAATCACTGTGCTTTAAACAGTTTAACTAATAAATATTTATTAATATGATTTAAATATTTGAACCACTTTTTACTCTCCCTCCTTCCTGATAAAACCTACCCCTCATATGTTTGTTATAGCCTGTCCAATATCTTCTTTATTTCAGTATAAAGCCCTTTATAATATCTAATCTTCCCTATAATTAGAAGCAGAATATTATCATCTGCTTCTGGATGACATCTACTCAAAAGTTCTTCCTACAATATTACATGGATGACATGGATGACATTTATTCATAAGTTCTTCCTACAATATTAATGTTACCCACAATTCTGAAATATACATCTTTTGTGTTTCCTGTTGATCTGTATTCTATTTACCTGAATCATAGCCATGAGGATAATAACTGAGTATGTAAACATTCAAAAATACTTGATATTATCAAATTGATCTCTGATGGGGTTAAATCAATTTGTATTACAATCCATAGTATCCATGAGAGTTGATATTTCCCTACTTTTTCAGCATTTGATACTTGAACCTTTTTTGACTTTGCCAGTAGAAAATATTGTTAATTATCTGATTTTGGATTTGATTTTTATATATCTGTTTATTAGCAATCTTGAGCTTGATTGTGTTGATTAATCATTTGAGATTTCTTTTAGGTGAGCTGTCTGTTCATATCAGTGCCCATTTTATGTTATGTAGTTTTCATTTTACACATTTGTGTATAATTATTTATGTAGTCTTGTTTCTCGTCCTACATACCTTTACATTTTGTTTCGTGTCTTGTATAAATGTTTGAGTTTTTTCATTTGGAAAAATTTTATGTCTTCAAATTTTTTAATCATTTCCTTTGTTGATGGTGTATTGAATCTTTGATTCACTTTCTCTCTTATCTTTTTTTTTTTTTAAGATTTATTTTATTGATTTTTGACAGAGGGAAAAAGAGATAGAGACAGAGAGAATGGGGAAGTCCCAGAACAGTCTCCATAGTTGACATTAGTTTTTCATATAGTTTCACTCCACAGGCGGGCACAGGGCTACGCAGGGCAGGATCTGGGCCCAGAGCCTCTCACATAGGTCCAGGCAAGAACTGAACTGGGGGCACACCCCAGTTCAGCATGTGGGTCCGCATGGGCCTGGGCTGGGATTCGATCCTCGGTCCCCCGGGCTGCAAAGCAAGCGCTTAACCCGCTGAGCCATCCCAGCTTTCCCAATTATCTTTCATTTTTTAAATAAATTTTGAAAGTTCTAGCTTTCAGCTTAAATTTGTGAAGATTTTCAACCAATAATACTTTTCTTTCATGCCTCACAAACAATATTTGTCAATCTCTTAAGAAATGTACAAGTAATTTTTTTTAATATTACTACAAGGATGTTAACATAAATATAACACAAGGATAGCACTTGAACTTAATGGAAATCAGGACTTCAAAATAAATTTGTACTGTATATGAATAAAATGCAATGTAAATAGAAAAGCAGTGAGAATGTTTACCCCACTGCATGTCTACAATTTACTTACTGTAGTACTAACCCATTTATAGAAATATCTGCCAGAGAATAACAGAAGACAAACAGCTATGACAGATCCCTCTGTTGTCTTTCAACAACCATCATCATTAACACTTCAAAAGTGAAATCCATTGACAAGTGGTTGACATGACTGAGATATCTGAGCGGTCATTTTGGATCAACGATTGGCAATTTAACCTATTAATGAACCATTTTTATAAGACTACAGCGCAACAGAATAAAATAGTCTTTTATTTTAGGACTGCATACAAATTCCATCCATCTTGTTACTTGTTACTCCTGTAATCATAACTAATATCTCCCCATTTTAGCCACAATAGATGTGTCTGAAGGCATGTGTGTATGAGTGTGTATGTATCGAGATGTATTTACTTCAGCTGTCTGAATGCTCAATGTAGATAGATGGCTGTATGATTAATAGTGATAATCAATTTGTCAAAACAATGCAGTAATAGAGTAGCCTTTCTCCAAACCCTATGCTTTCCTCGAAGATGGATGCATTCGCTTTCTGCTGAAGTGAGATTCCTAAATAGTTTCTACATACTTCTCCTCATTTATCTAATAAAAGATTTATGTAAAATTTAGCATACAGGATCAAAAATACACCAAAACTTTGGGGTGATGATAATGATTTAGAACTTAATAAAGACAGTGGTTCTATAACAGGGTGAATGCACTAATTTCACCAAATTTTGCATTTTAAAATAGTTAATTTTGTCTCACATGAATTTGACTCAATTAAAAAAAACAAAAAACTAAAATAAGATGTTCCCCAGAGTTAAATAAACTATTCTTCATTGTAATTATAACTGTGATTCTCAAACCCAAATAAATATTGAGAATTATATCACTAAAATTTTGTAATCAGTAGTAGCCACAATATAAAATTTGTAAAAACTGATGTTTATATAAATCAGTACTGATTCAAGATTGGTCTTAGAATAAATTTCTCTCCCATACTTGAATCTTAATATTCTTTCTTAAGTGGTAGAGAAGGGATAATTATAGCACAGGGGTGTTCAATCTTTTGACTTCCCTGAACCACATTGGAAGAAGAAGAATTGTCTTGGGCCACACATAAAATTCACTAGCACAAAAGATAACTCATGAGCTATTAAAAATAAAATCACAAAAAATTCATGATGTTTTAAGAAATTTTTTAATTTATGTTGGGTCATATTCAAAGCTGCCCTGGGCCACATGTGGCCCACAACCCGAGGGTTGGATGAACTTGTGACAGCAGCTACCAGCTACAACTGCATGTAATCTGCAATCTATCATACTCATCCAATTATCTTAGGGATAGCACACTACAGGTATACCTTAGAATGGAATGTTTGCAAATGATCAATATGTTTTTGGTTGTGATTTTATATTTCTAAATTTTCTCATTTTATCCATAAATAAATAATAAGGGAGAAAGCAGAAATAGATGAAGACACAGTGATCAGAGCATGTATACTCACATTGACTTTCAGGAAGAATTATACTAGTATGTCTCTATAAAGACAGAAATAATTTTATATACCAAATCAAAAGTATATAAATTAATGATGCAGGTGAAATTGACAATGATACTATTTATATTAATAGTTATTTTAAAAATCTATAAATTCAACATATTCTAATCTTAACTATGAAAACTTCATTATTTTGGTTATTGTTTTATGAATATACTTGTCTTCACGAATTTTATCTGAGAAAAATATTTTATCTGTTTAAAACAAAATGAAATTCAATGCTTTATTTTAAATTAGCATAGCCACACTTATTTTTTCATGTAAAATTTTGTGAGTTACATGCTTACAAAATGATTTTTATGAATGTCAGGTCAAAAGAAAAAACATGTCTATAGGTATCAGCTTTTCCTACAAATTTTGAAGTGGTTTTATTAAAATCTATCTACTAGAATATCACATCCATTGTTTTACAGTGAAAGAAAGATTTAGAATGTCAGAATTAAGACAGTAATCCAGAAGGGACCAATAAATCATAAAACTTGTTTTCATTCACTTAGCAAGCACTCATTGTACAAATATTTTGTGTCCATTTTTTGGGGCTATGCCATTTGCATTTCTATAAAACTGCTCATGCCTTTCCCTTTCATGGTTCTCCTACTGCTTTCGGCCCTGTGATTCCTGATGTGGTGGTCATTTTTGATTGTGCACCAAGACAAGCCTTATTCCCTATCCTCCTCCAATCTACTCCCTGCCTTGTCCTTCAAAGCCCCATGTTTATTCATTGTCCTAAGCACAGTTTTGTTCTTAAGAGGAAGCTTGCCACAACCCAAACCCAAGGGGGTGAATCTTGACTGGTCTAAGTGAATCATGGCTTCTCAAGTGATTGGTTTTTTTTGGCATTGGCACATGATACAATTACAGCCAATAATAAAATGATAGGACATCTGCTAAGTCATTCTAGGAAGGATTTCCTCACTTTTCAAATGAAACACAACACAGGTAGGTTCTCTTTTCTACCTTGAAGTTGTCTATATATGCCACCTGGAGTTGGAACAGCAATCTCAGGAAGGAACCTCTGCTTTAGAGTCTATGGGGAGTTAGATATACCAGAAGCAAACATCACAAATGAGGTTGGGATACTATTCAGCCTTTAAAAAAGAAACAAAATCCTATTTGTGACGATACGGACAGACCTGGAAGACATTATGCTAAGTGAAAAATGTCAGTAACATATTAAGAAATACTACATTATTTCACTTACACATCTAGTCAAACTCACAGAAAATGGAATAAAGATTTCCAGGGGGTAAGGGGAGCAGGTTGTAGGGAGTTGTTGTTGAATGGTTATGAAGTTATAGTTATGCAAGGTGAATTAGGTCTCAAGATCTGCTATATAATATATACCAGGGGTGGCCAACAAGTCGATCGCGATCTACCGGTCGATCGCGAGGCCAATTTTGGTCGATCGTCAATCACTGGCAATGTCTGGGGTGGAATTCCGTGTACCATGAACTTTGAAGTGATTGTAGCTCTTATAACTCCAGCGGCACTGCTGCGGCGCCCGGCTGATTTGAAGCGCCAACTTGAGTGGCGCCAATATAGCGCCCGGCTGATTTGAAGTGTCAAATCATAACATACAATCCTAAGAAACCGACAAAATGGGGTATCAGAGTTTATACTCTAGCTCAGGGGTGGCCAACAAGTCAATTGCGACACACTTTTAAGATAAAAAGTAGATCTTATATACAGAAAAGTTGGCCACCCCTGATATATACCTATAGTTAATGTGGTGGTATACATTTAAACATTTGTTGAGAGGGTACAGCTCATGTTAAGTGTCATAACCACACACACATGTACAAAATGCAAAGGAACACAGGAATATTTTATGGGTGACAAATGTGCTTATTACGTTAAATGAGGTGATGATATCATGAGTGTCTGCATTTATCCAAACTCAGCAAAATGTATTCAATATGTGTAACTGTTTGTATATCAATTATAGCTAAATAATGCTATTAAAAAAAAAGAGCCTTTAAAATAGCATAGCCTTCAACCCAGTAATTCTACATCTGAGAATATATCCTAAGAAAAGTAGAAGACGTAAAAACTTATATGTACCCAAAAAAGCCAGCTTTGGGTACACTGAGTTTATTAGGTACCAACCCCTGTGAACGGAAGTGGGAAGATACAAGGTTGGTGCAAGGGAGAAGTTTAATGGTGATGCAGGCCCAACAAAGTTTCAAACAACCCCATAGGGAGCTCTGGACCAGCATTACACATAGAAGCCATCCTGCTTTGGGCTGAAATGGTTGCTCCTTTACACCCCCACCCTGCTCAGCCATTTGAAGAAAAGGTGTGACCTGAGGCAGCTCTCTGTAGCTGTGGCATGATGTTTCTGAAGGAACTGATGGCTGGAGGCTACCTGTTGACTTCATCCCTCTTGGTAAGACCTTTCTTGAAGGTGTATCTGGGTGACACATCTCCCTGTCCAAAGAGAATTTCATGCAGAATGATAGAAAATGTCTGGGATCTTGTCAATACCACTTGTCCACTCTGTTAACCAGTTCTGGTAAGTCCTGACTCCAGGTTTATTGGATGCTATCGTAAAAGATCAACTTTTGTTAAAATTTCCATTACTTGCAGCAGGCGGTGTCTTACTCAGTATATTTAAGTTTACATCAAAGTTCTTGACTTTTCCAGATTTAGGGACAAACTTCTTCAGCCTCAAGTTGAACTCTTTCTTCAGGCGTATTTCTGTGACTTCCTTTCCTATCGTACTTGCTGAGACTAAGAGATGCTGCCTGCTTTTTTCAGTTTCCTTCGTAGGGTGAGGGATTCAGACCCCATACCAGGCTTTACATATGCTGGGGACAAGAAGAACAAACTTAAAGGAAAACTCCTACTTGAAGGAGGTCACAGGCATATGGAGAATCCCGTTTCAACTTGTGTAATAAGTAGACGTTCTTAGAGTTATCATTACATTTTAATGAGGAAACAACTCATTAAAACGTATCCCCATATCCCTGTGTTGGACTTAGTGTTACTTACCAGTTAAGCTAATTCTTACAAAGAATATTCAAGAGCTACTTCCTCCATTAACTAGCACTGAAAACTTCAGAAAGTCCTGTATTTACTAAGCCTCAATTTCCTCATTCACAAAATGAGTTTAGGCTAGATTATCTCTAGGGCCCCTTCTAACTTTAAAATCCTTCAATCTTATGAGTTATGTGTTCATTTCTGCTTATAACTTTCTGTTTCCTGAAGTACATTTTCAATTACAGCCACCAAATGATAGCCATCGAGATACTTTCTGCTTAAATCATCCCTGTCACCAGATGTCACCCTGCAGGCCTTTGAACACCTCAGTGGAGCAAGAGACGCAAGGGAAGCTGTCAGACAGCTCCCTTCTAAGCTGTCTTCCACTCAAATGCCTAATCATGTCTGCTCTGTGCAAGCAGCCATCCAGCCTCGGGCACAAAACTGAGGCTAGCAATAAAGCGTTCCCCAATGATGTCTGTGTTCCAACAGGCTGTGAGCAGTAGGAACATCTTATTACAGGATCTTTGGGAAACCAGTTAAAGGACACCCCTGTGCGTTTTTTTTGAGGAAGCCATAGTTCTTTACAGCCAATTAGCCTTGATCTAGGAAATAAAAGTATGTTTGTATTGATTTGATTTTTTTTAAATCGATTACTTCCTAGGAAAGCGCTTACTGAGTCCTCAACACTTGAGGACTCCCCAAAAAGTACAATTGCTCAATAAGCTTTAGATTCTATCAATACGTTCACAAAAATATCCCAATGACCAATAAGGATATGAAAAGGTATTTAACTTCATGAGTTCTCAGGAAGATGCAAATTAAGTGTGCAATATGATGCCACTACAAAATCTAAAAAGTGGCTAAAACTAAAAAGACTGACAATGCAAGTGTTAGGAAGGATGTAAGACACTAAAAATCTTACAAACTGCTGGTAGAAATAGAAGTTGGGAAACAGTTTGGTAGTTCCTAATCATTTTAAACACATGCTTCCCTTTTGACCCAGCAATTTCAATCCTACTTATAAATCAAGAGAAATAAGAGGATATGTCCCAAAAAGGACTTATAAAATAATGTTATAGACTTTTTCATAATAGTCAAGAGCTGGAAACAACCCAAATATCTATTAAGAAAGAGAAAGAAATGAAATACTAACACATGGATGAATCTCAGAAACATTATGTCAAGCAAAAGAAGCCAGACCCAAAAGATTACTGCATGATTCTCTTTATATAATGTTCAAAAACAGACAAATTAATCTACAGTTAGGAAAGTCAGAATAGCGATTGCTTCTGGACAGAGTAGAGGACATTGGCTAGAAAGGCATGTGAAGGATCTTTCCAGGGCACTAAAACTGTTCTGTATTTTGATTGTGGTAGTAGCTACACAGGTAAATACATATGTAAATACTCACTGAGCTGTAAGTGTAAGATTTATGCAATTTATTCTACATAAATTATACTTCAATTAAAAAAAAAAAAAAAAGGTTTGTTTCTCAGTAAGATAAGATGACCAGATTTGTTTCCTCATAAAAATCCTACTCTGGACTTGCTGCTTTTCGTCTTGAAGCAATGTTCCCAAACATGCTGGAGCCCGTTCACTCCACCTCACATAAAGGGACATCCTCAGTCCAGACAGACTGGAATGTAATGGAGAAGTCAAAGGCCATACCATGTATATAAACCACTTCCATATATCAAAGGCTTTCTATGTACCACACACTGAGTCTGTGATGATTTCTCATTCCCGAACCATCCTGCAAGGCAGAGACTACTAATGATATTTTCTAGATGAGAAAACTGATGATCACAGCAGTTAAGGGTTTCTAATTTAACACAACTACGAAGTCATAGACCTGGGACTCAAAAGGAATTTTGTTTGGATATAAATCCCTGATTTTTTATGCATCCAGCCCTGTTACATGAGAGAAGAGCTGAGAGTAGAGCTAGAGGGAGGCCACATAATCCACCAGGGGAAATATCTATACATATTATTATTTTCTATTTTGAGGATGACTCCACTGACCCTAAACAAGGCTAGAGTGGGTCAGAGTGTAAGCACCTCAGGGGTGAGAGAAAGCTCCCTTGCATGAAGTGAGAAGAAGTTAATGAATCATCCAGGCTCTCACTGTCCAACCATGGTCTTCACACCTGTTCAGGAGAAAAATGAGCAACAAAGCACCGCCCTCCCTCCACACACACACACACATACATTAAAGCTTAAAATCTTTATGAATGTGCTCCTTAGTGACTTCACACGATATGTAGTTCTCATTTAAAAAATATGACAACACTATTTCTATCTATAATGCTCATTTGTATCCACTCCAGGTTGCCAAGCATTCAGGTCAAGAAACCTACATGTCTAAAATTGTTTCCAACCAAATAGTTCCTTAGGGATGGTTAGCTGTGATTGAACCTGGCAACTGTCAGGAGCCATATGAAAAGGACACTGAAATTAATGCTATTGTGCTACAAATCACTGTCATTCAGCTCTTTGTGCCTTTGCAACAACTTTTTTAAACTTATTATTAAAAACAGATTGGGTCTTGGTATAATTATAAACACAGAAAAATAATAAAAGCAAAGCACACCAAGAAACCAGTATAATTTAAAGATACCTCTCCTGGTTAAATGCATGTGCTAGACAATGCATAATAAAAGGCTTGAATTTTTAAACTAAGGTTTTTAATCTTTTGGTTATTATCTGATGCTTAGCAAAACCCAGTGGTAATAAGGAGCCCAAATTGAGTGCTAACAACTTATTGTGGCTTTAAAATCACAACTACAGTAACAAAATACACACAAGCATATAAAAAGCTTCATACAAACAAATATACAATCATTATACTTGGATCATTACAATTCACATGAACTAAGATTATTAATATGCGCCAGACAAGTCTAAAGAAAAATTATCTAAAACAATAAATTCTGTCATCAGACAATTTCATGCAGATTAACGAAATAGAAATTCTCATCATTTCTTGGAAATACTGTATACTAACTTCAGTAGATGTATCTTTTCAAAAAAAAAAAAAAGTATGCAAACCCTTTTTTAGATTTGTGACCTTGGGTTAATTCTCAACCTATTCAAAGCTCAGTTTTCTTATCTGCCCAGCATAGGTGATAGAGAGGATAAATAAAATTAAATACATGCAAAGATAAATACAAAGGGATGAAACAGTTATGGACCGCTAAGAATAAGAATGTTGTGTTTCATCAGGAGCTGAAGATGTTATTTGGAGCACAAAAATACTGGCACAAGCTTCCTGGTGGGAGGGTGGGGGCACTTTTGTACCTGAGTGGGGAATGACCGCAAAACATTTTCTTTTTCTCAGTACAGCCTTCACCTCCTGGGCCCACTATATCTTTGAACTCCTAGGCATTGATCACATTAGGAAAACGAGCAAAATAAGTGACCACCTACCCTTCAGAACAAGCCAGAAGCTTCAAATAAACTACAAATCTGCCTTTCACACTGTGATCTTGTACTTGGAATTTTAATCACATTGTCTTGTTCCATATTTTAAATGGACTTTATTTATAGCTGACGGGAATCTGACTAGGCAAGTTGAAGGCTCCTAAAATCCTACCAAAAATTCTAGAGCAATCTAGCATGTCCACCATGCCTAATAAAACACAAGGTGTATGCTGGTGGGTAACACAAAGGTGTACTATTGTCTTCTCTTTCTCTTTTTTACCTCATCTTTGGCAGTATGGTTTAAGGCTTTTCCCGTACATGGGCCACTGGGGAGGCAAAGGCAGTTTGTCCTCCTTTAGACAATCTCTCCGGTCCCTCCTATGTGATCTATGTGATCCACACCACTGGGATGACGTAACACTTGTATCTGAACACAAATGCACCACCTTTCATAGACATAGGCAGCCACCCACACAGAGACAAAAAGGCATTAAAAATAAGTCAGCTGTATCAAGCTGGCCTGGCTCCTGCAACTTACAGGAACAAAGTGTCTGCTAGCAAGAACACTGAAAATTGCAGCCATTCATTCTCAGGCCATTTGGCACTTTCGATCACCTCACAGACCAGTGGCTACACAAAAACAGAATGAAAGTGGTCACTAAGCTGGAAACCAAAGCTGCAGCTCTCCCTTCTCTCTGAACAGACCCATAGACTAGACACACAGAGCCCACCATCCTACAAACACAGGTTATGGAAGCTGTGAATGTGACAGTGATTTCCAGAGATCAGTGTCTTAGTAGCGTGTCTAAAAATAACATAAACGTGATCAAATTTAGTCTCTTCTTTCATGTTTAATGTTATTGTTCTACTGCTTTTGATCATGGCATATGGTGCCTGTAAATGAGAACATAGCTCTAACGACTTCAATGATTAGTTTGCATCTTTAGTAATTTTTTTTTTAAGATTTAATTTTCTGTTTTGATAGAGAAAAACAGAGACAGAGACAAAGGGGAGGGCCCAGAGCAGTCTCCACAGTTGTACGTCATGAGTCTTCGACATAGTTTTATTCCACACAAGTGGGCGGAGGGGGAGTCCACTTAGGGTGGGGCCTTCCACACAGGAGGCATGCCCCACGAGCTGGGGGGCCTCTCACACGTGAAACTCAGCCCAGGGAGTACCAAACTGGAGGGCTCCCACAGGGGCAGCACACCTCAGTTCAGCACATGCATCCATACGGGCCAGGGCCAGAACTCAATCCCCAGATTCCAAGGCTGTAAGGTGAGAGCTTAACCTGCTGAGCCATCCCGGCTTCCCCATCTTTAGTAATTTTCACAATGGTATACCATATAAATGGTCCGACAGAAGTAGACTTTCAGAGCATGAGTCAGCAGTAAATAGTTAAGCAGTATATATTCAGTTGCTTTCATCTGAGATCCTATTTCTGGTGGTCACCTGATCCTTCTCATTAGGAGTTTATTGGCTGGACAATGGTTTGTGGGCGGGGGGGGGGGCGGGGCGGCGAGGGCATCTGCTGGAGCAGGAAACTGGATAGAGCCCTCACATGGACCAGAAATTTCCTGATATCATTTCACAATGAATAGTGGCAGATAAATTCTATATTCCACACAGTTCATTGTATTAGTTCCTTATTGCTGTAACATAAATTTAGTAGCTTAAAAAAATTCAATATTATCTTACAGTCTTCAAAGTCAGAAGTTCAAAACTGGTCTTAGTAAAACTAAAATCAAGTTGTCAGTTGAGCTGCGTTCCTTTTGGAGGCTTTCTCCCTCTACGACCATCCTCACATCATCTTCTTTCTTTGTCCCTGATCTCCCTACCACCCTTTTATAAGAACCTTTGTCATTATATTGGGTCCACCCAGAGAACGTTAGATAATCTCTCCCCATCTCAAGGTCCATAATTTATTCAGATCTGCAAATCCCTCTTCCCATAATGGTACCATAGACATGTGTTCCAGGAATTAGGGGGAAGCTATCTTGGTCATCAACCAAGCATAGTCCATTTTATGAAATCTATTCTTATTAATTAAAATTGCACCTGGCTTTAGGAGAAAACTTTTAAAGAACAGAACAAAATTATTTGCATAGTAGATAAAACTCTCTGGCGTACCCACCACTAGTACAGAAAGGATTTTAATGGTCTTGTATCAACTAACAGACAAGCTCCCCTTTTGACATTGTATTAACTTAACGTGAAATCTATCTCACTGTTTTTGTTTTTATTTTACATTTGATTGCCACCAAGGGTTAAATTTTATGTCTAATGGTCATTTTGTTTCCGTTCTTCTGCCCACTTCTCTTTTGAGTTATTCATCTTTTACTTACTGAGTTATATGTGTTCTTTATATGTTCTTAATATTGAACTCATTCTGTTAGACATATTTCAGATAATCACTTTTCAGTCTAAAATCTTAAACTTTATGATATCTTATAATAGAATTTTAAATATTTAATTGGTCAAATTTATCTTTTCCTCTATAATATATGCTTTTTGTGTTTTCTTTAACAAATCCTTTCTACAACATATTTTCCCATGTTGTCTTTGAAAATTTAAGAGTATTTTTGCTTGCTTGTTTTAAAATTATAATAATACTTTATATTATGCTAAATAGTGACCTAATTTTATCTTCAATAGATAGCCAGCTAAGTTTTCTGGTACCATTTCACTAGATCTTTGTCTCCCCAGTGATTTGAACACCAACTCTATTCTATGCAATTGTCAGCATTGTTGGATCTGCTTAGTTTTTCTATACAATATTCTGTTGATCTTCTCAGTACGTTCACCAATACTACGCTATTTTATTCACTTTATCTTTAAAAAAATATATGGCTTTGTTGTGGTAGGGCTTCTCTTTACTTCCAGTTTTGTTTTGTTTTTTCCATAGAATTATCTCAACTATTATTGAAACTTCTGTCATACATATTAACTTAAAAATTACTTTGTCAAGTTTCATGAAAATAAAAATTTCTGTTAAAATTTATACTGGAAATACAATCAATTTACAGATTAACTTGAAGTGAAATTAGCTTGACAAATTGATGAAATTCAGTCACTACATCCACAAACATGATTAGTCTCTCAATTTATTTATCTCTTCTTATATACCTTTCAATAAAACTCAAATTTTTCTTCAAAGAGGTCTTTTGGATATAATTTTCGGTTGATTTCTTGATACCTTGTAATTTGGTTACCATCGCTAATAAAAAAAATTTTCTCATTACCTTTGAAGTCAGCTATTCTTGGTATATGTGAATACTATTAAATTTTGTATACTGGTCATTTACCCAATACCATCCATTAAAGTAAATGTTAATTAATGTAAATTTATTACTTTAACTAGTAAATTTCTTATTTTGTAGATCTATATTTTACTTATATATTTTGTAGGTAATTATATAATTATGGATACAATAACTATAAAATTACCAATATAATTATACAATTATTATATCTCTTTCTTTTAAATTACCTTTTTCCCCTTACTGTATAGGCTGTGATTACCACCAGATTAAAGAATAGTAGAGGTTAAAGTAGGCACTCATGTATGGTTTCTGATTCTAATTGGGTACTTTTAAATTTAGACTACTATGATATTGATATATGAAGAGGGGCCAAAAATAAAACTTCTGGAGGGTGGGCCCCTTGTAGTATAGGCTTCCCCAGCTAGGTGAGTGCTCTAGGAACCCATTTGTATCAGTTTACCAGGTGGGGGGTTGAGAGAGGCCGTCGTCAGCTTAAGTGAAATTTTTTTTGGAGACTTTTTGAACGTGTTTTCCCATTTCATGATGGGTGATTTACATGAACAGTGTGCAGCAGAACAAGGCACCTGCTCACACCACGCTGAATGTTCAGCAGTTTTTGACCAAAACAGCATGACTCCCACGCACCATCCCCCCCTTATTTACCTGATCTTGCCCTGAGAGATTTATTTTTGTTTCCCCAGATGAAAAAATTTCTCAAGGGGAAATGTTTTGCCTATGTGAAAGAGGTAAAACAAGAAAACAGCAGAATCACTAAAAGGCATCAAAATCAATGAGCTCAAAAACTGTTTTGAGCAGTGGAAAAAACATCTTGATAGACGTATTGCATCAAATGTAGAGTAATTTGAAGATGACTGAAGTTTAAACATTATAAAAATAAACACACAATTTTTTTTATTATTGTTAAATGTAATGGGGTGACATTGGTTGGTAACAATTAGATAGTTTCCCGATGTACAAGTCCACATCACATCACCCATGCATTGCATTATGTGCCCACCACAGCTCCCCCTCTACCACCATGTATCCGGTGCCCACTCCCACCTCCCCCCACAACTCTCCCTTCCCCCTCCACCCCCTCTCCAGGTAACCACCAAACCATTGAGTGTGTCCATAAATTCTGGTTTTAAGGGGATCCCCCTCATATACCATATGTCAGATGAAGAAAATTGCCTTTTATTGCTAATTTAGTAAGAAACTTTTAACATGTGTATCATTGGATTATTACTAAATGCTTTTTCCATTATCTTTGTAGGTGATCATGCATATTTCCTTAATATATTAATGAATAGATTAATTTCCATGTAAATCATCATTGCAATTGTGGGACAAACTCTATCTGGTATTACGTATCTTTTATACAATGCTAGATTTTAGTTATTATGTTTTATTTGAGCAGTTTGCAGCTATATATTTAAAAGTAAGTTGTCTTAAAGTGTTTTTGTCTTTTACAATCCTTGTCAGGTTTTAATATCAACATAGTTTTACCACCATAAAAAATAATGCATTTGGCTATTCAAATGCTGTAACTGTTTGTTCCATGAATCCTCGAAAATGAAACTGTGAAACTTACTGAGCCTTGATTAATTTTCTTTATGTATCAGGATGGAGAAAGACAAGGGAGAAGAAAAAAAATAGAACACTTGACTACATTACGTAGTCGATTCTCCAACATTTTGGTCTCATGACATTTTTATTAGTTTATAAACTATTGAGGGCATCAAAAAGTTTCTGCTTATGTCAGTTATATCTTTGAATAGATAGCATATTAATTTTAGTAGGAGAATATCACTTCAATCATACTGATTATCAGGAATTTGTTGAGACTCCTTTTGTGGGCTTATAATAAGCAATTTATACAAGTTTAATAAGTACTAGGAAGGAATGTATATTCTTTATTTGTTGGATGAAAGATTTTGTATGCATTAGTTTAAGCTTATTAATTCCATGGTTCCATTATTTTATGTCTCACAAATATTGTCTCTTTTGCATTCTTTATCTGTGTTTCTGAAATAGCTGGGCTGAGTTCTCCCAAAGTGTAATTATTTTTGTTTTATGGCTCATAAATCCTGGGTAGGTTGTTAAATGTGTAAAGGTCTTAAGAGTTATATATTTTTCGTACACTACTTCTTTTACATAAAGTGATGTTCTCTTTATGTCTTTAATATTTTGGTTCCTATGTACTTTACACTTCAGTCCTTTATTTTCAAAATTTCTCTAGCCTTAGACTTTAGTGTCTATCTTTTTAAGTGCATGTAGCTGGCTCTTTTCAAATCCTGTGTAAACTTTCTTTGTTTTAATAGGTTTAAATTTAATTATTTTACTTTTAATGTACTACTGATATATCTGGCATTGACTGCATCTCCAAGTGTTGTAGCTTTTGCCCATACATCCTATAAGACACACCAAGAGATCATTCATTACCTGAGCTAATATTTTCTCATGGTCGTATCTCATCTTGTTTAATATCCAAAGGTCATATACCATATGCACCTTTCAATACAATGATTGTATATGATGTTTATATGGAATAAAATAGTATGTGTCCATAAAACTCAATACAATGTTAACAAAATTTTCCATGGAAAATTCTTGAGCTGTGTTCTAAATGCTTATATGAGAACTCAAGTGACGTGCATCTCAGAATTGCCCCGTGAGGGGAACGGGGAGGCTGAGCCTTTTAGGACTAGACTCCCACGTCCATTGTTTCCGGGTTACCCGAGGGGCATTAACCTCTCTCACAGACAAGCTCTCCTAGTGCAAGAGAAACAGGGTCTGCAGCACTGTCCTCCCACACGCAGGGGAACTCAGATGGTCAGAAGGGACACAATGCAGAGCATCAGTGATGTCTGTTATATCCTGAATGAATGCTGATGTCCTGGCTTGTTATCCCTGTGAAAATTAATCATGTTGTCCACATACATACGTGTGCTATGCTTCAATTTAAAAGTTTTTTAATATTGTTCATAAAAAATAAATGTATGAATGATAAAGAAGGTATCATTAAAAAAAAAAAGAATAAAAACTGAGGTTCCTTACAGTGAATATTAAAACTCTTTTACCAGCTATTCTACCTGGAGTTTCAAGGTGACCCAAACTACTACAGCTTGTCTCACCAACAGTTGTGTCTCAGAATCCCTGACTTGACATCAAACATTTGCCAGTTTGGAGACTCATGCTTACAAATGTAATTATTTGTTCACTCCCTCACTTGCTTACAGAATATTGGCTCAGCACTTAGTTAAGTACTGTGTGGTGTGGTACTGGTGATAAAATAATGATCAAACTCTTTCTAAGTCTTTAAGGAGCTCATAGACCAGTAAAAGGGATGAATATGTAACCAACTAAGAATGACAGAGAGTTACCGGTATGTAAACAGCAGCATAAGTAAAGTTCCATGAGCACCAGTTTGGTTCAAGAAGTTTGGGGATGGCATTTAAGAGAAGTTTAAAGTAGGGGGGAAATTTTGGTGAGATGAGAGAGCAAAGAGAAAAAACAAAAGTAGCAAACCCATGAGGCTGCATGGT
>PVKE010012507.1:0-38193 GCA_004027555.1 Craseonycteris thonglongyai | reverse complement strand
AATTCTTTTTGTTTTGCTAAGAAACTCGTTCCAGTCATTTTCAGAAATAATAAGGAATTTTAACAGATATTATTTCTCCAGTTTTATGCACACTCTTCCTTCAGTATTCACTTCTGTGATTATTGCAAAGAAAAGTCTGTGTATGTGTGGACCTCAGTCACTTAACCTGTTCTTGATCCTCACGACTGACTAGCCTCTCTCAGGTCTATCAATATAACCTCAGAAATATTTATTACATGTGTTTCCTGAACTCAGTTTTTGCTCATATTGTTCTAATTTCTTTGTAAAGGGGTCTCCCTTTCCTAGTTTATTCATTTTTTTTTTATAATCGGTGTTTTATAACTCTAATAAAATATCTTCTTCAAGACCAAATCTAGAATCTCTTACTCAAAAATTATTGGTTTACTTCTAACTGCTTACATAATAAAATATAACATGTTTACCATTTTCCAAAATTTGGACACATCACATCCCACCCACATCCACCAAGAGTGCAAGTAATTTCAGGGATTTTCTATCCTCCCTGACTTTGTGGATACTGATTCCTTTTTTTACATGTCTAATCTTTTTTTCTTCAAAAATCCAAATCAAAAGTCACAGTGTAGCAAACTCCAGGTAAAATTATTTCCATGATGTTGTTGTCATTCTTCTTTCTGATACTTGTCAGAGGGCACTTGGGTCTTCAATAAATATTGAGTGGAGGAAGCTGGGATGGCTCAGTGAGTTAAGCACTCACTTTGCAGCGCATGGGACGGGGGATCGAATCCCGGCCCTGGCCTGTGCGAACCCATATGCTGAACTGGGGAGTTCCCCCAGTTCAGTTCAATCTCTGTCTCTGTCTCTGTATCTCTCTCTCTCTCTCTCTCTCTCTGTCAAAAATAAATAAATAAAATATTTAAAAAATAAATAAATAAATAAATAAATATTGAGTGCAATTACTACATGGCATGCACAAAATAGCACCTATAAATGTGTGTATCTAGAAGTATCCTGGATCAATAAGACCCTGGCAGGCCAATAAGCATTGGGATGTATGTGTGTGGGGAGAGGGCAAGGAGGTATATTGTATATTTTTTTATTTTTAAGACATTTCTTTCAATGTCTCTAAAGTATATCATAAAATGAATATTGTAAAATCAAAAATATGCAATTTTTTAATATGACATACTCAATTATCTATTTAAAGAACTTTGAAAGTACGTTTGCTGATTTAAACAAATCTGTAATATAAGCTTAGCCCAATAACCTAGTCAATCCCAAAACAATATAGATTATTGTGAAAATTCTACTAGGATATTTAGAGATGTGAATTTGTATAGGGCTACATTTTTAGGCACACAAAGTATTTTCTTTAAGGAGAGAAAAACGAGTCCTGGTGCTTTTAAGCTTCTTTAAAATTATCAATAATGTTAAATGCATCAATTTTTCTCTGAGAGTCCTATTTATTGTGACTGTTTCACATATATAAATTCATATTTTAAATTATTTTTTCTTTTTCAACACATATTTATATGTGGGATAGAAATTGTTTCCTCAAATTATTGTTTTAAAGCATCACACACACACACAAAGCCTATTTTCAGAATGCTCTGAGTTATATTTAATAGAAATTTCAACATAAATTGTATTAACCTTTTTAGAAGAATTATTGGAAGATGCACCTAAAAAGAAAAAGATTCATGTTGGCAAAATTAGTTAAGTTTTTTCTTTTCTTTTTCTTTTTCTTTTTTATCCTGAATGAATACATCTAAACAATCTTTGTGGCCAGGGGAATAGTATGTGTTGGCTCACTCAGGCCAGGATTACTGAAGTTTACCAGAATGGATAAGAGTATTTATTTGTGTAGGCCAGTTAAAGCAATCCATAAAATGTAGGGAGAAGGGGAAAATCAATCTCTTCCAAGTAGTGTGATGGCTACACACAGGAAAAGGGTGAAATGGACAAAAGGAATGTTGGGAAGACAAGTACAATGATCACCAATAATAAGATTAATTAAAAACTTTGCCTTCATGTAATGCTTTCACTCTGAAATGTTCTACATTAGACTGTGAAGGAATTTAACACAAATCAATGAATTAATTAAAAGTACTTTCATGTTATATTCAAAGAAAGTAAAGACTTATTGAACTAATTTTCAATTTAATGTGTCTCTAAATAAGCATAGAATTTGAGGACTATTGGATATTTTGCCAGGCCATTTCCTGAACTCTGCTAAAATCAATATAAAATTATAGCCCACTTATGAATGACAAGGATTGCAGACTTAAATAAGCCTTGGCCCTTGCCCTCAAGAAATTAACAACTTTGGTTGTGGAAACAACACCTAAACATGTGAAACAATTGAGGAATAACACCATTTGATATATTGTGAGGTACTGGAGCCCATACCATCATGAGAGGGGGCACCAGATATATGGTAATGGAAGGAGAGCTGATTCTGGGTGGTGAGTGCATAATGCAAAGTATAGATGATGTAATGGAGAGTTATACACCTAGAAACTCTCTCGTTGACCCATTAAATTTAACAATAAAAAAAGGGGGGGTGTATATCTGTGTAGACCAGAGGTAATGGAGATAGGCTTCTAGAAACAGCTGGGAATTGGGATAACTCCAGAAAGGTGCCGTAATTTGGATAAGGGTGAAAAAGAGAAAAAAATTCATTTGAGGTTAAGAAAGCAGTAAAGGTAAGTGCCAATGGTTTAGGAAGGCCTTCACAGGGTATGAATGTATATGGGAATGGAGGAGCTTGGAGCAGGAGTTGTCCAAGAATGAGAAAGATCAGCTAAAGAGAGAAGCCTGTGTTTGAGATGAACATTAGAGGCATTTTATAGTAAGGGTGAAGATAGATTATACCTGAGATTCTAGCACGAGGACAGATTTCAGAAATCAACATGGTGTTTTCTTTCTTTGAGGGAAAACATGATCAAATCAGTAGCTTTTTAAAAATGTATCTGTGTTAGACTCATACCAGTCCAGACACATCAAGGCCAAAGAGATAGGCTACAGTTCAATGATAGGGAGGAAACATGTTTCTTATATCCAGTGTAACAGAAAAGGCTAAATGTAAGTGTCTTAGCCAAAATTCATTTATATAAGTCCAGAACTTACGGAAAATTTAAATAATGCAGTTGGCCTACATATAAGTTTCACCAAATTAACATTTTGGTATGCTTATTTTAGTGTCCTGTATTTATTATGAATGTTTATTATTAATTCTATTGTTATTGTGGATTCATTTGATTGCAAATTGCGGACAGCATATCCCCTTACTTAAAATAATTTAATGTGTATCTCCTAAGAACATATACAATCTGTTTCATAATCATGATGCAGTTATCGAATTTGGGATATTATACTATTCTACCTAACATATAGTCCATATTAAAGTTTTGCCAGTTGTCATAGTAATACTTATATGGATTTTTTTCCTTCTTGCCTCCTTAGTGTTCTTTAATTTGGAACATTTCCCCAGACTATATTTGTAGTGTTCTTAAAGAGGCAATACTCTTTCACCTAATGAAAAATTTCAGTATACTGTACAATATTCAAGAAATATCCTCGGTGAAGTCATCTTTTCAAATTGGGCATAAAACACCACATAAGTTCTTGAATATTGAAATATCTAGCATTTAAATAGTTAAAATATGTCCTGAAAGGAAGAGTTGTTGTGGGAATCTTTTCCAACCTTTGATCATGGATGTGCCCTGGTATATTCGGAGCAGTCAATTCTTCTAGCTCCTCTAAAATATTACATTGTATAAGGAATTACACCCACTACGTTATTCTATAATCATTGGGACTAACTTTAAATCTCTGTGTATGATATTTAGAAGTTGCCTTTGCTGATCTGTATCCAGGAATGGTTCAGTGTTAGGGTCCTTGATACAAAGTTCTTTTTAATACTTACTCTGGCCCCTTATTAGCTGGAAGGTTGAAGAGGCTCCTCAAACTCATTAACTTTAGTTTCTTTCTTCATTTGTAAAATATGGTGGGTAAAAATGGTACCTTCCATAAGGGTCTTTGTGAGAATTCACTTCACACTCAGTTCGTATAAAACACTTAGCACCAACTGGCACTTGGTATGTACTCAATATCCATTAGCTATTATCAGTTTATAAAACCACCAAACTAAGGTCATTACTTAAATGTTTTAACACTCCACTTTACTGTGACTGGGAGCCACCATGTACACAATCTACTTTTCTTTAATGTAAGACTCTTTACAAAAACAAATGGCATCATTCATAACATAAATTGTGGCACATAAGAAAGTAGTCACTCAAATTATTACTTTAAAAAAATAGAAAAAAGGAAACAAGAAAAACATTGCAAAAATTCTCCAAAAGCAAAGAGAAATTAAATATTGAGAACTATAATGCAAATTAAATAATAAAATTTTTCCATTAGACAATATGCTGAGGAATTCAGTGAGATATATGCCTAGACCTATATTTGATAAGGAGTTTGGTCTAGTTGGTAAAATAAAAAATACAGAAAAATATAATTAAGAATTTATGGAGTTAACAGTAGGCTAACCAGACGTATCATTTTAAACGGGACAGAAAAGAATGATACCGTCCCATTTCAAACAGTAATATGGTCAGCCTAATCTCACTGGGCTAAATCCAAGGCTGACCAGATGTACCATTTGAAAAGGGACAGTACCTTTGTTTTCTGTCCTGTTTAAAATGGTACATCTCATCAGCCTAGCTAATAGTGCTTGAGTAAATTATTGAATAGTAACACTAAACAGGAATAAGTGTTATAATGTTTGAACAGGGGAGATGTTATCATGTTTTAGTAGTTAAAAAAAAAGACTCTATAGAGAAATTGGAGAATTGATTTGGGCTTGAAAATAGGTAACATTCAAATAAGAGGTAAAAGAAGGAAGTTAGGAAAAGATGAGTACCAGGTATTCTATTCTTGGAAGTACAGAGAGAGAGAGAGAGAGAGAGAGAGAGACAGAGACAGAGACAGAGACAGAGACAGAGACAGAGAGACAGAGAGAGAGAGAGAGAGCAAGAGACAGAGAGAAATACACAAAAATAAACAGGTCCACCTTGAGTAAAACATTTGGGTAAAAGCAATTGGCAATGTTGGAGAGTAGATCTGGCCCAGATTCTCAAGGATTGATACTTCATTCCGTGGACAGTCACATTAACCAGAAATTTTGGAGTAGTAAAATGTCATTGGGCACAGTTCTTGAGTTGTAAGTATCCCAAGTTCTTCAATTAAAATCTTGCTAAAATAAGCAAAAGAAAATATTGTAATTATAACCCAAGTTCAAAGTCAGCAGATAAAAGGGCAAGCTTTGGGCAGGCTCAGATAAAGGAAGGGTAGAAATTGTATGGGAGAACTCAGAATAAATACCTTCTGTGGGTCCCTCTTTTTGGGGGGTGGGGGGTGGGGGCGGCTCTAATTATGTAAATAGACTCCAACTATTTCTACTAAGTTTAGGACCCTCCTCAAGATTCTAAGATCCTAAAGGGAAGGTCTGATGGGCCAAATATAAGCCACATGTTCACCACCTGTCTCCCTGTGAGTAGTGGTTAGAAAGTCCCAATCTTTTCTGTTATAGTAGTGAAAGAGAGACACCCGATTTTCACAGTCTCAAGACTGAGCACCATGAGGCTGAGATAATTCTCCAAACAGAAATCAGAGTGTGTTTAGGAACAGAGGATACGGGGTGTATACCAAGTAGCTTAAAAAAAAAAAAAGTACTAAGAACAACCTATTGAAGAACTAAAGTCTTGTAGCTGGGTTCTAGAGCCACTGGGTCAGAGAAGAGCCAGATCAGAACAATTACAGCTGTGGATTCTCCCAGATACATGGTGATAATGTTCTGGACTCACAGACACATGTGGCTTCAGATGACTGAAAGCTTCTGACCTCCGCACACAGATTTCTATCACTTTACTATAGACCTGAACAGAATTACTCTGTGTTTGTCAATGTCCCTAAAATTTGGTCTTTGTAACTCATGTAATCTAAAATGACACATCTAAAAGAGGAAGCAAGAAGAAAGACAGTGAATGCATAGCTGGAGAAGATCCTGTGCACTGATCTGACCAGTGTTCATAGGATTTGTTTGGGGGAGGACCAACAACCTGCTATTTTTTTGAGAGAGAAGGAGATCAAAACGTTAACAATTCTGGCATACTTGTCTTTTCCTTATATGAGTACTGTGTGTGTAGTAAATCCAATTTCACCAGCTTTAAAAGTACTAAGAAAAGATCAATGGTTGCTCTACAGAAGGCACCACTATTAGTCACAAATAACAGAAAGAGCCATTGGTACTTCGTTCATGAGACTTCATTCAGCACTTATGAGGAAAGGGAGGATTTAATAGACACTTCTCAGGAAAGACATCTTTTATACATAAATCTAAAAATATTTTCTTAAGGAGGATTGTAAGTACAATTTAATACCAATTTGCGCCTGGCAGCTAGTGAAGCAAAAGTTGTCTATCTGCTGCAGCTGATGCCTATCAGACTCCAAGGAGCAGTACGTACCAGCTGAGATCTGTCAACAGGGAGACCAGCATAAGGGCAACACGATAGTCAAAACAGGATGAAACCACAGTCTAAACAAGATGACATGACCATTTGTGCAATTAACAGCATCAGCAAAAGGGAAGTTGTGTTTGGAATATTCTGCCAGGAATCCAAAAAAGGCAGAATGCTTATTTTGCCACAGTAATGTTAAATTGTATCTGGCTAAATAGAACCATGGCATGATGAGAAATCCTGCATAAGCAGTTGTACAGGAGACAGCAGAAGCTGATGACAAAGTCATGAGGTTGAAAAACCTCATCTTAGCTGTTCTGTTGTGATCACAGCCCTCCTCAAACCTAATATTCATTCCATTACTCACTTATGACTGCATGTGAAGATCTTCTATGGGCTGCTATTTTTGAGCTGGGCATTGTACTGGCTTTTCAATACACATTATTTGGTTTCTTTTTTTTTTTATCTTTTTTTTCCCCCCTTAGGATTTATTTTATTGTTTTTGACAGAGAGAGAGGCAGAAACAGAGAGAGACAGAGAGAAGGAGGAGGGCCCAGAGCACTCTGCATAGTTACGCATCATCAGCTTTTGACATGGTTCCATTACACACAGGTGGGCAGGGGCCGCACAGGGCAGGAACTGGGCTGGGGGCCTCCCTCATGGGAGGCATGCACTGGCGAGAAATGAAATGAGGCCACATCCCAGTTAAGCATATGGGTCTACAGGGGCCAGGGCCAGAATTCAGTCCTCAGCCCTTGGGATTGCAAAGCGAGCCCTTAACCCGCTGAACCATCCCGGCTTCCCCTTGTTTCATTTTTAAAAACACGTATGTGTGGTCCGCGTTATTAATCCTAGACCACAGATGACAAAACCACAAGAAACAGTTCTGAACACCACTGTTGTAGAATGGCCAAGAACTGTAAGTTTAGAGAAATCTAAGCAGAAATACCTGCTCTTCTATGGTTGATATCTTAGGGACTTTAGGCAAAACACTTCATTTTCCTGGGCCTAATTATTCTTAAATAAAATATAAAGTTTGCACATGTATGAAGATTAAATAAGATTATTTATTCATTTTCACACAATGCTTAACCCAAAGTAAGTATTCAGTAAATGGTGGAATCAATGTCATTACTTTTGTTCTTAGGATTAACATGGAAAATGTGCTTTATAAATATGTTCTCGTCTGTGTAATTTTCATAGAAACTAAGATTAATAAGGTTACTAAAAATTTAAAGTAGTAATCGTAGCTTGCTAACCACAAGCAGACAGTGATACCATCCATGCGTTATTCCATTTCCTTTTCCCAGATCTATGTCAGTGACTTATTTTCCTCATTTAACTTCTGGAGCAAAGGCTCATGGAGATTTTTTGTTGTTAAATTTATTGGGGGGAAGCCGGGATGGCTCAGTGGGTTAAGCACTCACTTTGCAGCGCCGGGGACTGAGGATCGAATCCCGGCCCCAGCCCATGCAGAACCACGTGCTGAACTGGGAGCTCCCCTAGTTCAGTTCTCTCTCTCTCTCTGTATCTCTCTCTTCTCTCTCTCTCTCTCTCTTTCTCTCTGTCAAAAATAAATAAATAAATAAAAATATATTTAAAAAAAGATTTATTGGGGTGACATTAGTTAGTAAAAACTACATGGGTTCCAGATGTATAATTCAATAATACATCATCTATGTGTTGCATTATGCATTCACCACCCAGTTTTATTTCTACTTCCATAACCATATAATTGATGCCCCCTCCCTATTCTCCCACCCACCTCCCCCCTTACCCTCAGGTAACCACTAAACTATTGACTGTGTCCATGAGTTCTTGTTTCTTGGTTGCTTTCAGTTTTATATTCCACATATGAGTGAAGTCAAATCACAGAGATAATAATTTTACTTCAGAACTTCTAATTCTCCAATATTCATTCCACTAACTCATCCTTTTCATAGATTTAAAAATCACAAAAATAAATAGCCTTGTTCGCCACTAATCTAACAAGCAGAAGGTGAGTCAATTCTTAGGGTGTTTTCATTTGAGATATATATTAATGTGTGTATCTTATAAGTTATAGTTATTTTTAATATATATTTTATTTATTTATTTATTTTGACAGAGGAGAGAGAGAGAGAGAGATATACACAGACAGAGAGAGAACTGAACTAGGGGAGCTCCCAGTTCAGCATATGGGTCCGCACGGGCCGGGGCCGGGATTCGATCCTCGGTCCCCGGTGCTGCAAAGTGAGCGCCTAACCCACTGAGCCATCCCGGCTTCCCCTAAGTTATAGTTATTTTTAAATGCCATTAATCACAAACTTTGCCTACAATTTTGTTTTTAATAATTATATATATATATATATATATATATATATTTAAATATGAGTGTTAACCAATCATTTTATATATATATATATATACACACATTTTTTTAATATTAGGGGCTATTCAAAATTGCTTTCAGAAGGAGTTTTGAGAGGTACCATATGTTCAGATTACTTAGTGCATCTGTAGTATATTACATTCTGATACAGTATATGTTTTATGAAAATTAACAAGAAATTTAAAGTAGTTTGACCTCTTGAAAGGAATATAGAGCCACTGGCCTTTGTGGTTAGTACTGTTTTCCTTAGCTATTTCTTGAAGATGCAGTAATAATCCCTACCCATTTATATCTGCATTCTCATTGCTCTATTCAGATTTGTAGGATTTTTATGTCAAACTTTGATGACAGCTCAAAGATTTGGTAAAATATTCCTCTTCTGTGGATTTCATACATGGTGGCTTATTATTATATAAACGTAGAACCAGAGGTCCTGTCCCAGACTTGCTGAATTAAAACATGCACTTTTACAAGATCCCTGGAAGATGTGTATGTACATTAATATTTTAGAAGTATTGTTCTAGAACCACAAGCAGTAAAAAGCGATGATTATTCTTCAAGAACTTTCATGAATGGTGAGAATAGAAGATTTAGATTATTTTATAGCAAGTAAAATTAGATTGCCAGAGGAAAAATGAAGTAAAAAAAAAAGGCTGATATCCTCTCAGGTGCAAAAAAAAAAGATGGAATTGTTGGATTGTATCATCATTAAATACTGGGGTTTTAAAGTTAATGGGTTTAGATTATTTTGATGATTTAGTGATGTTAATCTCCTTAGAAACACTCTAGTTCCTTATCACTAGAGGACTTTAACATTATTTGTCTGTTTCCCCAACACTTAAATTATTTGAATAAATAACACATTCATTTATGGTTAAAATACTTCATGCAACATAGTATGCAACTGAGTAAATATGAGTTGGTTTGGATGTAACTGTTTTGAGTGATAGTATAATCTATTGAAAATATAATAGGGTTTTCCAATTTTCCTGAGCAGATTTCACATTACCAAATGACCTTAATATAAATTCTTTTGGATCAGTGAGAGATTCACACCAATAAATTAGAATATATAGAAAGATCTATGTATGTAGTAAACCGTGTGTGCAAATTAAACTACTTAATCAGGAGAAACGGTTTCTCACATCAAGGCTATGGGTTGCAAATCATGGAGCAGTGGCAAGTAAAAACCATGAATAGTTTTTAAAGAAAAATGCTTACATTATCTAATTTGACATTATATTCTTAAACTCCTGCCTTTTTCTCTCTATTTTATTTCTGTGGACCTTACTTTACCCTGACCCCCTCAAAATTTATTTTCATGAGTGATGTATTCAGAGTATATCGAAGGGATTCATTTGCATATACTTTATGATTTCAAAGTTACCTGTCTTTGGAAAACCGAGGTCTCCATCAATTTGTGGAAGATTTTATTTTCCTTGTTCAACTTTCAATTGAGAGATTTCCCTTTTCCACACTTGACTCCTTCTTCTGCCTAATATTAAAGGAGAAATAAAAACCCAAATGTCTCACCTCTAGTAAAATCGACTGCATTAGAAAAATCAACAGTGGAATGAATTTAAACTGGTAAAGACAATGAATTGGAGATAGCAAATTAAAAAAGAAAAAAAGACCAACTTCTTAACTGGAAGGGACCACTGAAAGACTTATTAGACAATATCCAAACTGTTTTTAGACTGGACCTTACATGAACATTCTCAGATTAATGACCATGTAGTGTCTTTCTTTTTTGAAACTTATAAAATCAAAGATTTCATAACCTGCTAGAACCTAATATCTCTAGCTTAAAATAAAAGTTAAATTGCTAATATTATAGGTAACAAAATTACAGCTTTTGGATTAATTAGCGATTTAAAAATGTTTACTTCTCATGTGTATCCTAGAAGTTATTTATCTTATTACTTTTAGGTTAAGAAAATCTTTAAAAATTCAAACATGATTAAACAACTTCCAATTAAGTATACTATCTAAGTCCTTTAAAAAAATTTAAACTCTCCAGGAAATCTGCAAAATGTGAATAAAATATTTGTAATTTGAGAAACTTACTTTTATCAGAATTGTTTTCAACAATTAACATTAGTATAGTGATTTAAAATTCACTGTGTATTTTTACATAAATTACTCCAATTTTTAAAAATTAATTCAACCCGATATTAACATCTCTATCTTTGGCATGCTCCTAGCTGAAGATCTAAAAATTAGTGTGAAACTTTGATTCAACACCAGGCCTTCTGTCCCAAATCCTTTGCCCACAGCACCGTAATGTCACTGCCTCATTCAAGTAACTTAGTGTGCTCCGTTTAAACTTTGCACTACACTGTGTACCCATACTTGATTTATAATCTCTTTTTCTAGGATGTTTCAGACTTTGTGTGTGTGTGTGTGTGTGTGTGTGTGTGTGTGTGTGTGTGTGTGTGTTTTAAGGTTTATTTTACTGTTTTTTTGAGAGAAGTTGAAAGAGAGAGAGAGAGAGAGAAAGAGACGAGAGGGAAAGACCCAGAGCAGTCTCTGTATTATTAGTTGTGACATAGTTTTCATTTCACACAGGTGGATGTGGGGCCCTATGGGGCAGGAAGCAAACTGGGGGCCTCCTGTGTGGGAGGTGAGATCCTTCACCATCATACCAGCAGGCCATCCTGGCAGTTACCAGCTGTGCCACAATTCAGCAGATGGGTTTACAGGGGCCAGGGCCGGAATTTGATCCCCAGACTTTGAAGTTTTGAGGCAAGTGTTCAACCTGCTGAGTTATCCTGGTGTCCTGCTTCAGACTTTCTTTTATTATGTTTATTCATAGTCAGCATTTTCTCCCCCTTTTTATTCCCTTAATTTTTTCATTCAATACCTTTATTTGTTCCCCCTTGAATTTTATAATAATTAATTCTGAATGCTAGTGCAATTTCTTACGGCTATTTTCTATTCTCGTTCTTGCCCTCTGAAGTGCTAGAGATGTCACTCTCTACAACTTATCTGCAAAATTAATGATCATAGTCACTATTCAATCATCAAAGTCAGTGATTAAAATGTTCAACAATGGGTCTGGAACCAACTACTGTGGAACATTACTTATGTCACCAGAACTTGGCAATGGTCCATCAGATACAATGGACTGATTACAATTCTGTAGCTTTGTGCTGGATGGGACCTAATGGTGGTTGACATAAGACAATATATCCTAATTTATTGATGACTTTTGGCATGTAGAACAGATCTAAAACTTTTATGAAATAAAATTATACTGGATCTATTGCTTTTCTTTGATTGGATACATTTATCATTCTCTCATAGATGCAATTGATCTTAAAGACATATATACACCTTACTGGGAATTTGGGTATTAACAAAGTAGCTACCGGTATTCCCCTGAACTGGTAATTAACAGCATAGTTATTCTTTTTGCACATTACTAGTCCTTGAAAGAAATGTTTTACATATATTTTTTTTATAGTTTGTTGCAATGAATACATTATTCTGCCCAAATTTCACTGTGCAGACATTTTTACCATTTGTACTAGCTGAATTTTGTTTATGATGTCCATATGGTAAACACATTAACATGCTTAGAATCTAAAAACTCAAAAGATGAATCAATAGATTTCTTATGTGTCCTGTGCATCATTTAGAGATAAAAGGTAATAAATAACGATTTGAAGAGTCAATACTTTCATTTACTACTAATGCTGGTACCTTGTTATTTTAAATACTCAATATTGTTGTTTAAGCCAGAAGTGGTTTTGGAAAAACTTTTCTCTTTGTATGTATACCTATTTACTGGCTCTTCTGTGATCACAAAAGCTAAAATATCCTACATGTTTAAACTTACTGGACTATTCATGTTTCCTTATTCTTTTTACAAAAAGAAAAAGAAAAATAGTTTCAATCAAAAGTTCAAAATTAGTTTTCTACATTTTTACTTGTTCATACACTAGCTGACAAAGAGAGTCAATCCATATCACCCTCTCAGTGATCACGGAAGTTCACTTTTAACCAATACTAGTCTGTTTCTATAAATCAGTTCATATGCTGGCTGACCATGTGATTCACATCTTTCCTGGAACTTAATTAGATAATTGAACAACAATCAAGTTATTGACTCTCAGTGGCCCTTCAAGCTGAAAATGTCAATATTAATTCTCCTTTACAGAAGCAAATTCAAGTTTAATTTAGAACTATTGGCTGGGTCTGCTTTGTTAAATATGCCAAATGCACATTTGGTTGGGCCTACTTGGTTGATTTGCTAAGATACAAGTTTGGTTCTCTAATGTATCAATTTCTTGATCAGAAGAGGTCACTTAACACATACACTGCTCCTTGACATTTTCAGAAATAGAAAAACAGCATTTAAATACATTGGCAAAAACTCTCTAGAAGGAATTGCATAAAGAATAATGCAATTATTTTTTGAAAAGAACTGAAAAGAAAAAAATGAACGTTTTAAAAATAAATTGAAATAATAGGTCAAGCTTGACTCAGTTTACCTTGTCTCTAGAGGAGTACTAATTTTCTTATTCTGAAATTTCATATTATCAATTCCTAAGAATTATCGAGCTAGGGAAATAGACTAATGGATAAATTAGAGTGACAGACTATTAATTTTAATGAGAGAATTGGGAAGACCAGATACTTATATTAAGAGTGACACATTTCTATGTAGAAAAGCAATATTGAAAAAAAATAAAAATAAAATTATGTGAGTGATCAAAGGTAAGGAAACCAGAAATTTAGATAATGTGAAAAGTCATTCTAGGCTATGAAATTATGGACACTGTGTGACCTTTGCCGGTATTCCTCTGGGCAACCTGAACGCTTCAACATTGTTCAAAGCTGTATATTATCTTTTTTTCAGAATATTCTTCTTACACCATCTTTTGATGACTTCTTCATTAAAAATAAAATTAATATCATTATCTGTGCAGGGGTTCCAAACTATCTGTCTAGCTTGTGACAAAGCTGTTACTGTTACTTTGTTAAGCTTTTAAGATGGTGTAAGAAGACACATTTTTATTTCCTACACTCAATTGTACTTCATCCTGAGATTGTCTTTTTTATTATTTTTGTTAACTTTTTTAGTATTAAATTTTCCTTCACTCATAAAATTAAGATAAGAGATGGCAAGTAGTTTGTAATGATTTATTTAACAAAAAAAAAACAACCCCAAAACAGACAAACAAAACGGAAGATATTTGATGGTCTCAGAATGAAAAAAATATTTAATTCCAATAAAATTATCTGTCCAGAGACTACCAGTCTCCATTCCTATTTTCTCATGCTGTAGAACCATTCATTGTAAAAAAAAAAACAACACCTCATCTCTTGATCCATGTTTTTTTGGTTCCTGAAGCAATTTGATCACCTAATTATGATATATTGCACAGATGAGATGCTTCTACAAATAAGTCTTATGTTGAATTAAATTAGTTATGAGTTCTGGGATGCCTCATAGTCTTTGCTATGCAGTGACACACTGGTAAATGATGCTGCTGAGGCTGAGCAGGGGGACCCCTTGATTTATAACTCTTAAAATTTCTGTGCTGTAAATAATCCCATCATGATGGATTTCATGCTACCAAGGTGAAGTCTCTGCATTGAACATGGAATTGAAGAGGACTTCAGTAAACCATTGTTCCTATGTATCTCACTGTTGTAGCTTTGTCAGAAGCATGTCAACATTTTCCACTTTGTAACAAAGCCTGATATTATACTTAAAAGAATGGAAAGGGGTCCAATGTAAACAAATTTTAGAAAATTATAAAAATTTATTTTAATTGTTACATTAAACCACAATTTTACCCAATTTTCAACCCATCTGTATCCTAAATGATTCTATGCCTAAAGCAATTGAATTTTTACAGAGATTTTAACAGTTTTATTATGTTCTGGTTAAATTATACTATAATGTAGTCATTAGATATGCTCTGCAGACATTAATTTCCCATCAAGGAAAAAAATTAGAAACCTGTTCTAAAGTCAAGGGAATGAATGGCTTGTCTTAGGCATCATGTCTAATGTAACTAGTGGGTGGTGTTCATTGTGTGTTGTGGGTGGTAATTGCAAGTGCTTGGAATCTCTTGTTTGGAAAAATAAATTTGAAGGGAGAAGTAACATATTTTCCTTCCCAAATCTATGTGTTCTCCTAAAACCTCATTTTCTTTCCTGGTCACATCTGCTTAGCATGCTTCAGAACACTATTAGTTTTGCAACCAAGTTTTAATACAGAGATTTGTAAGAGAAACTAAAGTCCTTAGGCTTCTATGCCCAGCTTTCTAAACCGAAAGTGATTCCATATAAAAAGATCCCAACTTAAAAGAAAACAGTAATGCATTAAATTATAGAGGTTCATTTGAAAATATAAATTTATATATTACTTTTTTTCAAAAGGAAAACACAAGTACCGTATACTTTAATATAGTATGGATTTATGGTAATAACTGAATAATATATGGGAATTATTTGGAAGCAAGTATTAACAGTTGGCATTCAATCAGTCTTCACTGTGAAGAGCAGTAGGAACAGTATAGTATCAAAAATTTATGTTGTTCTCTGGTTTATTATGTTGACAAGATTATAGTATGGCAATAATTTGGAAGCCATTTGTTCTGTGTTAGGCACTGTGCTAGCTTCTGTTGTACAAAGGTAAGTAGAGCAGGTTCCACATCAGCAGTTTAAACCAACTGTAGATGAAAAATTTTAAAGAATATTACATTGTTGCCGAATATTTACTATATAATTAGGCCTATGGTGCATGCTTTCAAACTAAACATATTCTGACTGATTTTCCTGTCATTATTTCCTAAGCCAAACTTGTCCGCATGCAGCCCAGAACAGCTTTGAATATGGACCAGTACAGATTTGTAAACTTTTAAAGATATCATATTTTCTTGAAATTCTTTGTTTTTAGCTCATCAGCTATTGTTAGTGTTAGTGTATTTTATTTGTGGCCGAAGATAGTTCTTCCAATGTGGCCCAGGGAAGCCAAAAGATTGGACACCCCTGCCCTAAATAAAACTGTATGACTATTTATTATCTATAGTTTTTACATTGTATCAGGTATTATAAGTAAACTGGATATCATTAAAAGTATGCGGGAGGATATGTATAGGTTAAATGCAAATACTATGCCGTTTTGTATAAGAGACTTGGCATTTTTGTGTCCATGGGGTACCAACTGCCCTACAGATGCCAAGGGACAACTATATATCTTTCTCTGTATTCAAAAGCCCTTAGTCCATCAAGAATTTATGACTCAAAAAAGTAAAAAGAACTATATTTAATCTTTAAGTTACATAACATCTTTCCCATGATCTATATTCAATTAAAAAATTAATTGAGCAACGAGCATAGCTTAACTCTGTGCTAAGTGTGAAGTAGTACAGAAACTGGAAAATCCCCAATAATATCCTTTGTCTCATCACAAGGCTTTGCTGAATGCCCCATGTCTGGACAGTAATGGAAGATGACAAATATTCTAGCTCACTCATTGGACACCAACCTCTCCAAACTGGGGTTAACTCTGAACTGTGCCTGTTGAAACTGTATCCCAGAGTTTTCCTCATGAAACTAAGCTCTGTGGCTCACAGTCTCTGTCTTGATAATGCTCTTTATTGCTACCTAGCCTTCCTTGTATTAATCCCCTACCCATGGTCTCCATACCTCACAAGTAAACTACAGCAGATGCTCCGTTCACCGGCACCCATGAGAATCAGTAGATGCTGAATAAGTGTCAGTAGACTCTCCGTTCTACAAAACCCAAGCAACTGCCATTCTCAAGCAACTGACAGAATCTCCAACTGACAAAAAAAAAAAAATTGTGCCAGTTGCTGGAGAGCCCTGTTGAGTTCTGATGAGTGGAGAGTCCATTGGACTTCAATTCTAATCTGTATCAGAGCCCACTCCCAGGAAACTCCTAAACAGGATTAGGAAATTGCTTACAATCTCCTAGATACATCACACACAGAGCTTAGAATATGTGTTTTAAAATTTACCCTTAAATTTCAGGAAAATACAGGACAACTGCTGCCCAGAAGACAAAGGTATTGGGACTGTAGTCCTTGCTTCTTAACCAGTTAGCTCTGAACCAAGGACACTTGTCTTCCTTCTTTTTTTTCTTTTTTTTTTTAAGATTTATTTATTTTATTGTTTTTGACAGAGAGAGAGAGAGAGAGAGAGAGAGAGAGAGAGAGAGAGAGAGATACAGAGACAGAGAGAGAACTGAACTGGGTGAGCTCCCCAGTTCAGCATTTGGTTCTGCACAGGCTGGGGCCAGGATTAGATCCTCGGTCCCCGGCGCTGCAAAGTGAGCGCTTAACCCACTGAGCCATCCCGGCTTCCCCATTGTCTTCCTTCTGTGGACTCAGTTGTCTCTTATTAGTCAAAAAAGCTGTTGGATGGCTAAATGCTCTAGTCTTTTCCAAGGACAACTTGATCATTCAAAGATTGTAAAGTCATATATATTTGCTTTCATAAATAAAATGTAATACTTTACCTATAAAGGTTTAGATAGAGATAGAAATTTCGTAAGGAACCTGAGAACTTTTGGTTGTACACTTATCTCAGCAAAATTTGTTATATATCTGCTCTGTCCAATAATGGGCAACTGGTAGCCATGTCTGACTAATTTTGAAATTAAATTACTTAAAGTTAAATAACGGTAAAAATTTAATTGTTCAGTCTCTCTAGTCACATTTCAAGGTCTCAGTAATAGCCATATGAGTCTAGTGACTACAATATTGGATGGCACACTTATAGAATATCCCTATCATTATAGAAAACTATATTAGATAAAGCTGCTCTGACTGATAAAAAATTTAATCAGAAAACAAGCTTTCAAGAAGTAATAGCTTTAGGGGATTCCAGAATGGCTCAGGAAGTTGAGAGTTCATTTTGCAGAGCTAGGGTCTGAGGATCGAGTCCCAGCCCTGGCCCTTGTGGACTCACATGCTGAACTGGGGTGTGCCCCCAGTTTAGTTCTCACTGGGGCAAGCCTCCTATGTGTAAGGCCCCTGGTTTGGCTCCTGCCCCTAGTATGCTTCTCATGTGGGAGACTTAGCCCCTGGCCCAGTTCCTGTCCTGTATGGGCTTACACCCACCTGTGGGATGAAACTACGGTATGTAGAAAACTAATGATTTGCAACTATGGAGACTGCTCTGCACCCGCCCCTTTCTCTCTGTCTCTCTTTCAAAAACAATAAAAATACATCCAAAAAATAGAAGTAATAACTTTAACAATTAAAAAAATGTTAGCAACTGATTGGATATTGTTGCTAACAAGTGGGTGTTTTCAACCACATACTTAAAGTTATTTAGGGATACGTTTTCAGGAAATACTTCACAGTAGATAGAGAATCTGAAAGTCAGAAGAGTAGACTGTTGCAGGCATTATAAGCTTTTGAATAGAAATACTTTAGTGAAGTTGGGGACATAGATTAGAATTAAAATAACAGAGAGAAAGAGAAAAAGCTACATAAATTAAAATTATAGAATGGTCAACTAACATTTCTTTAAATATACCTTTATAACTACTATATTTAAAACTATATATACAGTAATTTTAAGAATATACATGTATAGCTGAGAATTACAGAAACCATTGAATGTTTGTCTCATATGTTTTAATTTTCTTATTTGATGCAAACTATTAAAAAACTATTTAAAATAATAATTTTTTTAACTTACCCTAGTGTTTCTTAAGTTTCATATGGTTTGTCATCCATATTTTTTATTTGCATCTACCACAATACCTAACACTAATTAATACCTATTAGATAAATCTATGGCTAATCATCATCCTATTAGTCTCATGACCATACTTTTGGGAAAATATAAGGTGATTTAATACATCTCTTTAGAGTCCAATGCAGTTCATTAGTGTTTACATGTGTAAATTTTCTTTGGATTCAAATGCCCACTTAGCTCAATGACCTTGAACAAAATTAATAAATTCCTCTTTACCTAAACTTTCTCATCTGTATATGAATTAATAATATTACCTACATCATGAGGTGGCTATAATTTAGTAATGAACTGAAATACACTTAGAAGAATGTTTGGCACCAGGATAATCTCTGTAAGAGTTTGTGAATAATGTTGTTGTTCCTATTGTTTCAGATACTCATTAAGGCATCTGGGATCCATTAAAACTAAAAACTGAGTTAATATTGCTAGCTATATAATCAGATGAGCCATCAAGACTATTATTGATAGTGAGTAAACCATCTCTTTGTCTACCCAATGGGACATTTATTTAGAAGTGAGCACTTTATTTATTGACTATTTTCTTTAAAAAAAATGGGAAAAGGTATTGTGGTAAATGATTTTATATTCTAAATAGATGCTATAAAGAACTGTTCTCCATCTTACCTTATAAATGTGGATTTTATAGCTTCATGTTTCTGCATCTCTTAATTTAAAGGAAAGCATAATTGTTACCCAGATATTAAATAAAGTGCTGAATCTAAGACCCCAAGACCTTTAAACCTAAATCCTGACCTCTTAATAGCTGAGGCTCTACTGCGTTATCTAAGAATGATCTCTATATGTTCTGATCTGTGGTAATTATGTTGATTTGCCTCATAGTACTGTTGAGATCACAATGTCATCTCACCAGTAATGGATGTTGGAGAGTCATTGAATATTTAATTTGTCAGAAGAGGCCAAAGGAAAAACATGTTATGCTACTTTTCAAGTATTTTAAGAGCAATAAAATTAGAAGTTCAAACAAACCCATAAAACTAACTGACAAAAACCTCTAATTACACAACTTCGAACTAAAAGAACAGTGGTATCATGTTAAGGATGATGTATCTAAGTGGTGATTAAATAGTTTTTGTTATGTTGTATTAATTACAAAAATGACATTAGCAAATGCATAATCTGTGTATTCTGCCTGTGTACTTAGCAATTGGTATTGTATTTCTTATTATTTGAAATAGTAGCATGATTATTATAAATACAGTACTAAAAGGAAATTTATATGCATGTACATAAAAGCATTATCAGGTATTTTATGGGAAATACATACATAGTTACTTAAACAACTTAGAGCAAACTTGTCCAACCCACAGCCCACGGGCCACATGTGGCCCAGGATGAATTTAAATGTGGCCCAACACAAACATATATAAATTGATAAACAGAAAAATAAATTTTTATTCTCTTTCTCCCCCCCAAATTATAGCATATTATACACAAATTTTTATGTCTTGCTTCTTAAACTTAAAAATACACAGCAAAGATTATTCCACATCAGTACATCTAAAACTATTATTGAATATCTCCTTTTTTTAAGGTCTGCAAGTGATACATTGTATGTATGCACTATCAATTATTTAACCTGTCCCCTATTAATAGACATTCAGATTGCTTTCAATCATTTGGCACTGCAAACTGATTTACAATGAATACTTCTGAATGTGGTAAAATGTTATAGATTCAATTCCTTGAAATGGAATTGCTGCTTTAAATGGTGCATGCATATTTAATTTTCTTCTTAGATGAATTACCCTCCATAGCAAATGTTAGCAAGCCATGCTCCACAGACAACACTAATTTACACTTCCCCCAACAATGAATGAGTGCTAATGCAAACTTTTGGACTTGGCAACATTTACATTGTTTTTGTCAACCAAACCCAGTAGATTGGGTTACATGCAGATGCATCTTCTAGTTTAATTTCTTGTCATAATTGAGGAATAGTAACTGAGAGTATCTTGTTTCAGATCTCTGCAAGTGTCTTCAAATGCTTCCTCTTTTAGAAAAAATGCCATAATTGCTTTGCCAAATATTTAGTTGAAATCTTATGATTGTTGGATATTTACAGGCCAGACTCTTATTGACCTAATAATTCTATTACTATTTTATTCAACTAATTAACATAGAAAAATCAATCAGTACAAGTATATAAATATGTAGTTAAACTATAAACTAAAATAAAAAATAAAATTTCCTATACCTATTTAAACGATTATATCAAAGATAATAGCCATTTGCTGTCTAAAATGTAAGCCAAAAAAGAAACAAAATAAATAGCAACCAAACTGTGTATGAGAAAATAATCAGATAATCAAAATGTAGTTTTAATTGCTTCTGTGTGTTTTTTTCTTTGATGCATTGTTCCAGGATATATTATGTTTTTGCAGCATTCCAACCCTGGTAGTAATCAAGAAGCAGTAAAAATGCTCATGAAAACTGTATTCCAGAAAATAACTAAAATTCACACATGGTTAAATTAGTAACTTAACATGCCTAAGCAAACATTTTATATGCTTTCTCCTGACTAAACCTTCCGAACAAAACCATTGAAGTAGTTTGTCATCATACATCTAAATTATACCCTCAAATTTAATCAAAATGTTTCTTTAGGGCAAAATAGTCCAATGTGTGTGCATATTGACAGAAGTAGTGCTGAAGGAACAGGCAGACATTTTCAGTTTGATTTATATCACTAATGAGTTTCTTTACACATGGCTTTGCCAAAACAAGGTGATCAAAGTTTGGTTTCATTGTCCCCCATAAAGCCCAGAGAGGGTGCCACTAGTGGATATGGAGTTCAAATCTCAGAACTTTGCAATCTGCATGTATAAAACAATTGTTTTCAGAAATATAAAAGAGGTAGGTCTTTTTTTATCTGATTGCATAATTTCAAGATCAGCATCCATCTATGTATATATATACATATATATATTTTTTTTAGCTTATGTTAATAGCTTTATTTGGCAACTTAATGTTTTCCTTTTCCTCCTAACAGCAGGTGAAAGAATTCATAAATCTGCCATGAACAGTTGCCAATGAATATTCATATCTAGGATGTCTGATTGCAGCACTTTGACATTTTTATTTGATTTCCATCAAGGAAAAGAAATGCTTTGTTTCTTATTTCATAATGCATTCTAATTGCTTTCTGCACATTATACCACTGGTTAAGTTATGTAATTGTCAGTATCAAACAACTAATTTATAAAATAAGAATATTTGATATGATCTAGACAAAAAGTGACTAATAATTAATCTCACAAACTATGAACAGTATAGCTTTGTGTTTTTATTTGGGGAGGAGAGGGGTAATTTGTAAAAGAATGATCCAAACTGTGCACCTTCATTTCCTATCCTGAAATGTATGAGTATGTTCTGTGGTACGTGCTTGCGTCCCCTGCTGGATAAGATTAACCAGGTCTCTTTGTTGATGTAGGAGCCCCAGGAGTGGATAACATAAGCTTAATGAGATACATTTCCTAAAGATCATTGCTGTAAGAATAAGGTATCATAGGTTCAACAAGAACCCACACAGTTTTGGTACAATTTTAGTGTATATTTGTGATCATCTTACCAAAAGTCTAGACATTCACAGCAGCAAAATTAACTTTTTAATTAAATAAAATGTGCTATTAGATTACTCTGCTTTTAAATTGATTCTTTACCACAATCCTTCTTAAGCTAAGAAACATAGGCATGACACGCAGAGTTTGCTGAAATTTAGGTTGCTGAGCATGTCCCTAGAGATTCCTATTCAGTATATCTGTGGTGGGCCCAATAATTATCATTTTTAACAAATACATAGGTCATGATGCTTCTCGATCATACTATATTTAAATATTTTATAGCACTGAATACCTACTGATCATCTATAAAATTGGTCATCTGAAAACACAGAGAAGCAAATCATTAAGAAGTCTGTACTTGCAGACACATTGCAGAATTATATGGGGGAGAAGCGATTATTGAACAGCATACATGTTCAATAATCCAACACAGCAGTGTTTTCTCTAATCATGGTTCTGCAAAGTGTGTTTGCATATGGTATATATTATACACAAGGCTTTAAGAACTAACCAGGAATTTATGTTTTTAATCCTCTTATGAAATAGAATCTGTATTCCCAGTTCCACTTTTTTTACTGAAAAGCTAAATATAATGTAACAGTAAATTAATGCATATCTATTCTTAATTATCTATAAATAGAATACAGGAGAAAAATATCTAACAAAGTAGAAGGGAAAACTATGGGAATTAGAGAGCATTTCCTAGTCTATTATTGAACTTAAAGGATTTATTTTTCCTTGAAATTTATGAAATACTGATTTCTGTGATTTGCAAAGCGGTGACACATTTTCTTGAAGTATTTTTTTATTTTAATACCTCTTCACCACCGAATACAAATTTGTTGGCTCATAGGATCTCAGCACTAACCCTAACAGTGAACAAATTTTTCTTTTTTCCTAATAGTGGTGGTAGTGGTCATTTTTAATTAGCCATTGTTTTTCCTAAGACTTTGTGAGATACCCAAGCTTCCTAACTTGTTTTCTCTATTTCACTCTCAGTCTCTTCCAAGCATTTTCAACTTTGCTGCCAGGCATCCTTCTAAAACACAAATATGATCATGCAACTCACTATCTTAATTAAGTTTGTTGTGTGTGTTTTTTTTTGACAGCTTCTCGACTCGTTAAGCATAAAATAAAGATTTTCTTAGCCTTTTCCACTGGGCCTCTCTTAGTCCAACCCCAGACTGTCCCTTTAGGTTTACAGCTCCACCTTTTACTACAGTCATTAAAGAGCTATTTAGGATTCCTTTAAAATACCATATCTTCCTCAGCTCCGGATCTCCATACCTCTGAAATCTTCATTTCTTATCTTTACCAGTGAATTCCTATGTGTCTCTTAAGATTCAGTTCACTCTTCCATTTCTTTTGAAACTTTCCTTTGGGGCCCTAGTCTTTATTAAGTTCCTATTGTCAAGTTCCCCATTATATGACTTACATACTTCTAGAACAACCCTGTTCCCCTTTTTTCCTGCCTCACTGATGTCTTAAGCTCCTGGTGAGCAGGACCAGGCCAGATATGTTTATAAGTGTGCCAACTTATAACATCACCTCCATAAATCATTTTAAAAGATATTTTTCAACCATGTCATGAGTAATAACAAGGAAGATATGATATCTAAAGCCAAATTGTAGAAGACCTTCTAAAAATCATTAGAGTTTTTTGAACAGGAAAGCAACCCAATGCAAACAGTAAAAGATAGGAAAATTAAAAGAATGTATTTAAGCCTTGCAATAGTTTAGATGTGAGATGAGGAAGACCCATCCTTGTGTTGTGTTCATCTCCGTGAATCAGTGAGAGATGTGTTAAATGCAGGGCTGGATAAAGCCAGTATTTCTCTTGTAGAAGATAAAAAGCATGAGAGTGTCATTGGAAAGAGAGTCATGACAAGGAGAGCCGTGTGTCTCAGGGCAGATGATGGGAGTTTTGGAAAAAAATCATAATAAGGTAGAGGTCAATGGAAAGGAATGCAAATTTGTAAATGATGAAAAATAAGGTCTGTAGTTCTGAGGTCCTGAGCCCCAAATTTTGAATATATGCATCAGTTGTATAAAAGTGGGGGGTTGATTGTATGAGTATTTAAACATCGACTTTGTCAGATGAAGAGCAAAAGAGAAGAGTGTGAAAGACTGATAAAAAAAAAAAAAGAAGAAAGAAGAGATGCTCACCAAAGGATGACTGGATTTCAAGACAGAAAAGGTAAGTATTATCAAAGCAGGAAATATCTAAATAAAACATTTATATCTTTGTGTGCAATAGGTTTTGAGTCATCTATGTTGGATAGTCTCAAATTTTAAACACATGCAAAATGAAATGCCACTGTGAATAATCCACATGGGTTGTCATGAAGGGGTGACACTGGATAATTGTTCTACTCTTCTTCTGTGGGCTCACCCTCAGGGACCCCAGCCCCAGTAGTGTGTGTGCAACAGCATTGCCTGATGCTTCCTGTCTCTCCAGAGCTCCACTTTTCCCTTCCATTGCAGTCTCTTCCTCTTGCTTGTTGTCATCACTTCATTTTCCATCTCTGTTGTTCTGTCTACCTTCCTGTCCTTGCCTATTACTTCACGTCTCTCCAGAGAGCCCCACAACGGGGGTCTGTGAGGATGTGGTGAGACCACATGGGGAAAGCAATGAGTTCCCATAACTGAACTGAAACTTCCTCAGCCACAGCTTCCAGCAGCGTCTTCTCCCCACCCTGCCCACGGTGGCCACACATATTCTCCCCATTCTGTTGGAAAGCATATGGCAGTTAACCATTCTCTCTGCTCAGCAGTCAAGATCCCCAAGACCACTTCCTTTCCTCCTTGTATGTACTTCCTGTTTAAAATTAAGTGTGACTCATAAAACGAAGGAAACCAGATGTGACATCTGTGACAAGTCTACCACTCACCACCACAAAGATATGTGAAAATGAATGCTGTTCATCATTTCATGTTGCTATTATTATCCTCAGTTACAAATGATAGTTCATGATTCCCACAAGAAGCGTGCCTTTGTGTAGTGATTTGTGTTATAAACTGATTATCTATAAATTATTTAGTGCTATTCTTAAACAAGTCTTCTATCTAAGGACAATTATCCTCATTTTACAAGGGGAGTGATCAAGATTCAGTGTCTGATTTGCTCAAAGTGACACTCCATAGATATGGCAGATGACCTGTTCCCACTCCATCACCTGATGGCTTTCAGTTTATTCGTGTTTCTCCTGATAAGGTGAAATTCGTGGAGTATATTCTTTCCTCAAAGACTTTTTATTTTCATTTTTTCACACACAAAAAAGTTGTTTCAGTGGGGCAATTTTACAAATAAAAAAAAAATTAAACCATTATAATTTTAAAGGAGACAAGTTCCATCAATACTTTTGTAGCATTGCTATAATTAGGAGTCAGATTTCATGATCATTAATATCCCCATACTATTTTTGGAGTGGATATTGTCCTCTATATAATTTTTTATTATGTTTCTTCTCTTTACTCTCAGAAGCTTGTTAAGAGTGCATTACTTTCAAGGTTTTTTTCTTTTCTGTTCTTTCTTCTTTTTTTTTTTTTGCATTTAACTAAAACAGGAAATTTACATTAATTTGCTGTAGGCTAATCCTGCCACATGACCTATTAAAGCCATTATCTGCCACCTTTTCCTAGAACTTAGCCCATTAGTTTTCCATTTCCCTTCTTCCTGCATCGTCAAATAATCAATTTACTGACTTCTTCACTATAAATGATAAATCACAGGAGATCTGACAGGTTCACAAACTTGCCACCATGAGCTTGCATAAACAACTCAGCAAGCTTTCAAAACCTTGATATATCAATGTCTGACACCTGTGTATGTGTCTTTGTGTGACTGTGTCTTGCTGAGTGGCGGCATTTATTTTGTTGTTTGTTTTTTGTGTTCCATCATGAGAATGTCAGAGCTTCAATTTGCCAAGACCAAGTGGAGAGGCAAGATGATGTTTTGGACCATGTATTCACTGGTGATGAAACATGGGTGCAACAATCTGACTCTGAAACAAAGCATCAAATTGCACAATGCAAGTTATCCAATTCTCCATGACCAAAAAATTTCCATCAGTCCAAATCAAGAATCAAAACAATGTTGCTAACCTTTTTTGATATCAGAGGGATTGTTCATTACGAATATGTACCAACTGCAGTCAACCAAGTCGACTATTTGGAAGTGCTGAAAAGGCTGCATTAAAAAGTTTGATGAAAACTACCTGAACTATACCCCAACAACTCATGGCTCTTCAATCACAACAATGCACCAGCTCACACGGCACTGTCTGTGAGGGAATTTTTAGTCAGTAGACAAATCATTGTGTTGGAACACCTTTCCTACTCACCTGATCTGGCCCCCAATGATTTTTTCTTTACCCAAAGATAACTGAAATATTGAAAGGAAGACATTTTGATGACCTTCAGGACATCCAGGGTAATAGCATGCCGGCTCTGGAATGATGGCCATTCCAAAAAAAGAGTTTCAAAATTGCTTTAAAAAGTGAACTAGGCACGGTCATCAGTGCATGGCTTTTCAAGAGGAGCACTTCAAAGTTGACCACAGTGATGTTCAGCAATGAGGTTGTAGCACTTTTTCTAGGATGAGTTCTTGAACTTTAATTGTCAGACCTTATAGATAACAACAAATTAAAAACAGTGTTACTGAACTTACTACCATTTGTGACAACATGAATGGATCTTGAGATTATTTTGCTAAGGGAAATAAGTCTGACAGGAAAAGTCAAGACCCATATGATTTCATTCATATGTGGAATATGAAATTGAAAGCAACAAAACCAAATAGAATCATAGATACAGACAATACTTTAATTGTTCCCAGAAGGTAAGGAGGGAAGGGGTGGTAGAAGAAGGTAAAGGGGGCTCAAATACATCATTATGGAAGGACAACTAACCCTGGGTGGTAAACACACAATGCAATATAAAGACGTTGTTTTGTAGAAAGGTACACTTCAAACATATATAATTTTATTAAACAATGTCACCCCGATAAATTTAATAAAAAATTTAAAAAGTTAAAACAATGTTAAGCTTTTAGACATTAACAATATAATTTGAATTATATTATGCCTCTAATAAAATTAAATTAAAAAAATAAAATAAATAAAAACTCCTTTGTCCCTTGTTTCTTCTCAGTCTCTTACCTTTAATTTGCAAATGAATGGTATACACTATTCTCCATTTACCCTTCTACTCTTTACTTTTAAAAAACTGGATTTAGTTAATATGTGTATGTGTGTGTCTTTGTGTCTGTGTGTGTATAATAAAAGGAAGGCATGAAATTTATCTTCAGTCCATCTCTAGGTTGAGCCAACATTCCACTATGTTTTCAGCACCATCACTGTTGACCTCCTAAATTTCAAATCCAGTCACCTCTACCTGGCCCTCTTCCCCTGACTTCTCTATACACTAATAATAGCCACTTAATAATTTGTAAATCCTCACCCTTTATCTACCATGATAACATTTTGTGTTCCTTTACAACCCTTGAACTTCACCAATGGCCTTGGCCAAGACACAGGCAGCAGCTGAACTTGGCATGTGCAACAGCCCCTCCCAATAGGCTCTAGAACAACAAACCTGGTGACCAGTTTCAGAACATACCAGACCACCACTTAACTACCTCCAAAAATGACACACTCAAAGGGCCCCATTGTGAATCACACTACGTAGAGTCAGCTTCCACACAAGGGCTCCTCTGCTGCTGAAAACTAATGACATACAACTACAGAGACTGCTCTGGGCCCTCCCCCTTCTCTCTGTCTCTGTTTCTTTCTGTCCCTCTGTCAAAAACAAAATAAATCTTTAAAATAAAAAGAAATCCAAAACACTAATATGAAAAGATGTACGCATCCATATGTTCATTGAAGCATTATTTACAATAGCTGCCCATCAATAGATGAATGGGTAAAGAAAAAGTGGTACAGGGGAATCTGGGAAGGCTCAGCTGGTTAAGCGTTCGCTTTGCAGACCCGGAGCCCAAGGATCGAATCCTGGCCCATGTGTACCCATATGCTGAACTGGGGTGTAGCTCCCAGTTCAATTCTTGTCGGGGCCTATGCGGGAGGCTCCCAGCCCAGTTCCTGCCCTGCGCAGCCCAGCGCCCACCTGTGGAGTGAAACTATATGGAAAACTAATGCTGTCAACTATGGAGACGGTTCTGGGCCCTCCCTCTTCTCTGTCTCTTCATCTGTCAAAAAAAAAAAGAAAAAAGTGGTACATATATACAATGAAATATTACTCAGGTATAAAACTAATAAATAAAAGAATAAAATATTGCCATCTGCCACAACATGGATGGGCCTAGCGGGTATTATGCTGAGTGAAATAAGTTAGACTGAGTAAGACAAATAAATACTATGTGCTTTCATTTAGTTTAGTATCTACAAAATAAACTAAACTAACATTTTGATTGTTTTCAGATGGGAATGGTATTGCGAGAATGGGTAGGAAAAAGAAAGGGATTAAGAAGTACAAATTAGTAGTTACAGAATAGTCACAGGGATGTAAAGTACAGCATAGGGAATAGTCAATAATATAACTATGTGTGGTATCAGGTGGGTACTAGACTTATTGGGGAAATAACTTCGTAAGTTATATAAGTGTTTCATCGCTGTGTTGTACACCTGAAACTAATATAATAATGTATGTCAACTGTTATTAAAAATGTTTTAAAAATTTAAAAATTGTTTTAATATTTAAAATTTTTTTTATAATTAGAAATGGATTATTTATTATGTTTTATTTGTATCCTCAGACACTCAAGCTCTGTAGTTCATTACTTTTTCTTTCTAAAATGGAGATACCAAGAGAGAGAGGGAGTTCCAGCAATCACATGTGTAGTTCCAGTAGCAGTTAAAAGGAAGAAAAAACATATTTTTTTAAAGAACATTCTCCATCTTATAGGTAGGAATTGTTCCTTAAAGGTGCCCCATAATATACTTTCTCTTACATTGCATTACCCAGAACATAGTCACATGGTTACCTATAATTACAAAAAAAGGCTTTATTGGACTATAATTGACATATGAAATTATACTAGTATTTAAAGTGTACATCGTTGTGATTATATATATATATATATGTATATATGCATATACATATATATATATATATATACACATATATATGATTTCACAACCTTGTGAAACTATATATATAGTTAAGTAACAAATCAGTCACTTCACTTACGTATATTTTCCGTGATTTAATGAGCAGTCTCTAATATCTGTTATCTTTTGAATAACAACTTTAACAGTTTCTCATAGTTTTCTCTTTCATTGACATTGCCACTACCCTAGTTTAATGTCAAAAAATACCAAAAGTATTACTTACTTTAATAGTATTATAAGTAAAGTAAGTAAAGTAAGTACTTACTTTAATAGTAGTATTATTACTTTAATACCAAAAGTAAGTGTCATGGAATTTGGTCTCAAAATTGCTGATGAAGTCAATTTTCTAGAGCACACACTTGCTCATTTAATCTTTAAGCTCCAAATTGTTCTTTAACTATCTCACACTATAACTTCTGAATCATTTTTGTTAGAAAGGGTAAAAATTGTATTTTGTAATGCAGATCAACCTCATTACATAAACTTAGGTTCAAACAGTTTTGTACCTTATCGTCCAGCCACAGCAAATTATTTTAATGATTTTGCTGTTTGTAGTTACTACTTGTTTGTTTGTCTTTTGGGTTTGTGCATATTGTTTCTTTTGTATGAAATATTTTCTTCTCCTTTCAATCTTAGGAATATCAATATGTCCTTCAATGAGCTCAGACGTTGCTCCCTTGTTTGTTTGTTTGTTTGTTTGTTTAAAATCTGGTTGAGTTGCCCACTTGCACCTTCATATCCCTAAAGCACACTCTTTTGTGTATATCATACATTCTAGGGTAGAACTTGTTCTATAGTGTTGTAAATAGAATTTCATATATCTGTCTTCCCTCTTAGACTGTGAATCCTGTGGAATATTGTTGGGTATGTGTGTTTATCTCCAGTACAGATGTGAAATTGCGGTAGTCTGTAAAGTTTTGTTCAACTTATATGAAGTTAAATATATTAGTATATTTAATAACATAAGAACACATGTTAGGTTTACAAATACCAGAACTCCCTGGCCTATCAGTGTCTCAAGCAATAAAAATATTAAACTTTATAGGCTATTTATCTAAATTAATATTCAAAGAACATGGTTAAAATACTTTCTACTAAATACTGACCTCAGGTTGATGTTGAAGAAAATTTTTGTTCTTCAAATTAAAGAATTTTTGTTGATACTTAAGGAATTACACTGTCAAAAAATGTAATTTGTTTCTAGTACAAAACAGCACTGTGTTTCTAGGTAAGTGAACTTTTCTAGGAGTCCTGTGTAGCTCTCTGATGCAGTAATCTACTATGTATCATTCTATTGAGTTAAGCAAAATTGTTTTCCAGTATTGGGTCTCTTAATTACTAGGATCTGGATCACAGATTTTTAAAAATTATAAATTCTTAAGATATACCTAGGAACTCTATCATTCACAACATGTTTTATTTGACAGTTACATTATCTGTGGTTTCTTCAGTTTACAAATCTGACTATTGTTTTATAATAGTGAGAATATTTCTCTTGATTCATATTTTCAGTGAAATATCCCTCACTATATAAAATAAATTACATTGAATAATTTCTCACTTCAATCATTTTGTTCCGGAATAACCATTAAGGTACCAAACTTCTTTCACTTTATCTTGATGAATAGGAAAATTATTCCACAGACATCACAGAACTAATCACAAAAATCTCTTAGCTTCTGCATTTTATATCCCATGTTCTGTTTTTTCTCATCCATTATGTCTCTAAGGCATAATCACCAGAAACACAAGTTGACATCATAGGATTTCTTACTCCCAGTTTGTGCCTTTGTTTTGACATTCATCAGAAAACTTTGTCACTGTACATCTGTAGGTACATGCAAGTCTTTGGGTATCAGCATCAATTTATCATAAATAAAAAGTGGCTTATCTATCCTTTGATAACAATTTGTGTTTAAGTTTGATATCTACAGCCAAAAAAATAATGTTGTGTTCCCTAACAGTTAGTTGAATTGGTTAGCAAGTGGTGTGTATAGGTGGAAATATAAACAACTAAAATAAATTTTTATAATTATTTAAACATCAGAAAACTCATTTTCCAGTATCAAATAAATGACCTAAAAATAAACTTGTACTATTATAAAATAAAAGTGCAAATGAAAAAATGCAGAATTATGCTTTGCTGTTTTTTGAAGGTCAAGACAAATTTTAATACTTCACGATATAATACTTGTCTAGCAGATGTAGCCTAGCTAAATTGAAAACACGGTTACAATGGCAAAAAAAAAAAATATATATATATATATATATATATATATATATATCAGAATTTAAATTACTAAGTAATGGAGCTGTCATTAAAAATGTCAAATATGAAATTTGTTTTCCTTAGGGATATCTCACAGGCCATTCTCGTTCCACTCTGTACTTTCTCATTGCTTTTTCTTTTAAATATCTTGAAAAACACAGGCAAGCATAGTCGCTATAACATTCCTTCTCAAGCTATTGGGAAAGATTATAGTTTTGTTTGAGATTTGGTTTTTCCTTTGCATTCTGTTTAGGCTCAATCATTTTGCATAATACAATAAAACAATAACTAGAAAAAATAAAATAAGACAAAAATCATACAAGTTAAACACCACCAATTCTTAAAAGACTTATGAGATTCAACAGCATCAAATCACTGTTAAGTTGCTATCGTTGCTTAATCTGAACTTCTGTACTTGGGCTGTGGACTTGGAGCAGGCAGCTTGTTGAACTGTACTGGTCTGTGGACCACAGTTTGAGTAGCATTGCTTTATATAGTAATACTATCACTAGTGCAGAATACAAGCTCTCTGTAACTTACATGCTCTCAGTCACTCTTCAATGTTCTATCACAGCCTAGGTTGGTATAAGAGTGTAGATTCAATCACCAAGGTCATAACTAGATTGGTTACGTTGAGCTTGCCATGTTATTTCAGATTATCAAATAGGGGTACTGAGATTTTTGTCACTGTTCTTGCTTGGCTTATCCCATGGGAGATAAACAAATTTTGTTTAATTACTATTAGGTATGGGCTGGAGAAGAAATCATGGGAGACTAGAATTAAGCAAGAGACAAATGTTATGGTGTGTTTGAGTGGTGGGAGGTCAGGCATGTGTACCAGAACCCTCCTGAGTAGTAGAGAGCTGAGTATTTATTAAGCAGTATAAACAAAGGTAGCCTGAGTTCAGTGGTTTAGCAAGGGGAGGGTTTTGCTGGTTGTCCTTCAGCTTCTTGCATCTTGCTTCCATGGTCCACTGCAGACACTAGGTCCCTCTTGCAATTTTCTGTCATGCATGGGCCTCCTTGCTCATCACACACCTGTGGCCTTGGACAGTGGACAATGTGGGTGGCAGACATAGATTGGCAATAAAGCAAAACAAGCAAAATAATTGGCCTCTCTCTCTCTTATGGGGTCTTTATTTTTTTTCTTATGGCCTAACAGTTACAGGTATTAAATTTTTTTAAGTTGTAAGACATAACTGGCTATACCCACCAAGATTATCTTAAACGTGGCTGATCTAGTTTTTCCTTGTTCAAATGCTATATTACATTTTGAATTAAGAGACTTTTATTCCTGCAAATAGAATTTTTGGATCAATTATAGCTACCTTGTATTTTAGTAGGTACTTCAGCATGATTATATTAATTTAAACATAAAAATTGAGCTACTTATGCAGGAGTTGAAGTATGAAAAAGCTTCTCAATAGGCTCCTTATTTTAAGTGTTAGCAGTCGAATTACAGTGTAATTGCATTATTTGATCTTTTTCTATCTAAAAACTGCCTTGAGGGTGCTTGTTTCACTCCTTTTAATTTGATCAAAGAAATAGAAGTCCATGAGTCTTTTAAGGAACTTCTAGATTCTTACTGGTAAAGAATATTCTATGTATTTTTACTACTCCAGATGGGCAAGTAATTTAAACTGGTTTTTTTTTTAAATGAAGGAAGAAAAGAAAACAGATTCACATCCTGCTTAGCTTTGCAATACAATTGTTTAACTTTATATTTGTTTAAAGATTTATTTTATTATTTTTGAAGACAGAAAGAGAGAGAAGGGGGAGGGCCCAGAGCAGTCTCCATATTAACTTTATATTTTGAAGGTAAAACACAGTATTTGGAAAAACACTACTTATATTTGCTATAGTTCTGTTATTATCAATCACAAAGTCTTTGCCTTAAGCCTTAGCCTGACTGTTTAAATATTACTTACAGCTTTCCACTTCAAAGTTCATTATTGTTATTATTATAAAATACAGTGGCCAACCTTTAATGGTATGCCAAAAAAGTTGGTTTTATTAATTTACATTAACACAAAATTAAGCGGTTGGGAAACGAATAATAATAAATTGAGCATTATACAAGACTCCAAGTAAAGAAATAACTGTAACTCTTTTAGTTAATTATTCTAAGTATCTTACCTCTATTTCTTTTTTATGTTTATAACAATTCTCAAATCATATTTTAAGTGTTTGAAACTTCAAACCAGCATTTGTGTTATGAATCTTTTCTGCTGTAAATCTGGTAGTTGTTTTATTTAACCTAGTATTGTATTTTAGTTTTTATATCAGTTTAGTTTTGCCAAATAAGAAACAAATGGGAAACAAGCATGATCATTTATACATAATTAGACTGAACAAGAGAAAAGTAGGATAATTTTCATGCCCACACTAGCTGTAAGTAGATGCACCTGACATTTCAACAGCTACTTCCCCATGCCCCAGAATTTTCTCAAGGGCCTCATTTTACTCACTTAATGAACAACATGTTAATTGTTTAGCCATTCCTAGTGACTCATTAGGGTAAAGTTGGTAAGGGTCTTGAAATATATAATGAACTTCTCACAACCAGATAATAGCTACATTTTAACTGAAAAATGTGACCACTGCTTGTTTTCAAGCAAGAAACAGAGGGAGGACATTGGTTCAACTCAACAGACGTTTAAGTGTTCGTATGCTGGAGAGGATTAACAGGAGGCTAGAAAATTGTTACATTGTAAGACAAGAAAAAATGACATAAAATGGACTATCAGTTTGACCTTTGTTCTCCAGCAAAGTCTTATTCAGTTAAAAAAAACTTGCCATTTGGGCTGACATAGGCATCTATTTCTTATTTTAGTACGGGATATAGGTTAATCAAGCATTTACCCATTATATAGACACCAGTCCCAGTCTAATTCTATGAGGAATACACGCTCAGGGATTATCTTTCTGATGAGACCATTTTCTGAGAGGTTTTTGTGTATGTAATACATAGTAGGATGGTATGCATTCATTTTGCTTGTTCTAACTTGGCTTGGATTTAAGAACAATTTAGCCTATAGAAATTTAAACTTTAAAAGGCCTCTATTTTTGAAGCTCAGTTTGGGAGGTACTTTTATTTAATGGTGCTCATTGATATGAAAAAGCATGTGGGGTGAACTTCAGTTTATTTTCTTTCTTTTAATAGAATATGTTGGCATCAATTTCAAATGGAATGCATTAGCAGCTTCATTGTTATAGGGAAACTGTTTCAAATTAGAAGAGATTTCTAAAAATAAATCAGATGTTTATTTGGGGAAAAACATTTGCTGATTCCATCCTCAAATATGCTCACATTTGGAGGGAAAGGGAATTTAACTCAATGCATGAGAAAAGGAAAGGTAAATGTGCTTCTAAGTAGAGAGAACGTTGTTTTCTCCATAGAGTTTTAGTAACAACAGGGTAGCCAATAATACTTAAAACAAATCATCAAAATATTAGGTTTGTATTTTATGGGAGGGATTCTACTTTGACATACTCTGTCCTCTTAGTCACCACCCAAAAGTTAAAGCTTTTTCATAGTATTAGAGGCTTAACAACATCATCCCTTCCCTTACTCTGCAAACTAATTTCTTCATTCTAAAGCAGATGGCACACAATCAACTCATTGTAGGTGTGTCCTATGAAGGTAATAGTATACATATTTATAGGCAGTGGGTATGAATGTATATACAACCAATTTTAATACATTCTAAAGCCAATACATACATATTTCTGTTGCATGTTACAATTATTATTATTTTTTACTCAATGTGTATTCTTTTTAACAATCACTGTAATTTCTGATATTTGCTTCCCCTAAATTTATATACTTCTTCTCAAGTTTCATATTACAAATTTATCATCTGTAAACCCAAGGACTACGCTATTCTAAATAAACTTTTTCTCTTCCTGTCTTCTTTGACTTTGTTGTTTGTGTAGGTGAGTGTGTTAATTCATAGTGAACAAAAGATGGCCAGTCTGTCTTTGGAAAGGGAGTTATCACTGTCAAATACATATTTATTGCATTCAAAATACATTAAGATTTAGACAAAGGCATCTCTTAAAACAATAAATCACAACTTCCAATTTCTAAAATAAGACAAATTGTACTGATAAGTTTCTGATAGCATCTTATCAAATTGTATCCAGACAGTTATTAGATTACACTCCAAGTTGCTTCTGTTGTTGGAATGTAAATTGAATGTGAAAACCTCATCTAAAAAACTCAGTAAGAAAGTAACAAGGACAGAGAGACCTATGGACACACTCAATAGCTGGGTGATTGCCTGAGGGAAGGGGAGGAGGAGGGAGAGAGAGTGGGAGGGGAGGTGGGAGTGGGCACCAGCATTATGGACACACTCAATAGTTTGGTGGTTACCTGAAGAGAGGGGAGGAGAGGGGAGGGAGAGTTGTGGGGGGAGGTGGGAGTGGACACCGGATATACGGTGATCGAAGGGGAGCTGATTCTGGGTGGTGAGCACATAATGCGATGCATAGGTGATGTTATGTGGACTAATACATCCGGAAACTATCTAATTGTTACCAATCAATGTCACCCCAATAAATTTAACAATAAATAATAAAATAAATAAATAATAATAATAAATAAATAACTCAGTAAGAGGGATGCCGAGATAGCTCAGTGGTTGAGCGCTTGCTTTTTAATCAAGAGGTCCAGGGGAAAAAAACATGTCACAACTAATGATGTACAACTATGGAGAATGCTCTGGGCCCTCCCCTCTTCTTTCACTTTCTCTCAACCTTCTCTTAAATACAATAAAATAAATCTTTTAAAAATAAATAAATAAATAAATGGCCATTATACCTCACATTAAGGAAGAAAAAAAAAAACCTTAATAAAAAAAAAATCACTGGATCCAGATTATATTTTACAAAACTAAAGGAATTAACAAGAATAACATACAGAAATAAAAGTATCCAGATAAGTCTTTAAATGCCATATCATGCTTATGAAACACTTAACATCCTTCCTTGTCTTTTCAACATAGAGTAGTGGGAACTAACATGTCATTAGATGAATAGCATGTATTGTGCTAATGCACATTTCCTCTCTCAGGTATATCACTAAATACATTTACGAAAAATTATTTCCATCAGTAACATTCTAACCAAAATATTTCAGTTAAGGATAAGTAGTAGAGAAAGAAAAACAAAAGTCAGAGACAAAAGGTAATAACACACCTAATAAATGCTGATTCTGTGTAGGATTTTTTTCTTCATCAGTGACTTACATTTCTTTACTCAATGCTCTCCAACCCCTAAAAAATATAAACCAAGAGCCTCTTTTTATACATGAAGAAACTGAGGCACAGAGAGCTCATAGATCTTGCTGAAAGTGGTGTAAATTATAGAATTCGGAATCAGACTCAGGCCCTCTTAACCACTGTGTAAACTTCCCTCCACTAATGTAATGGGGCTGTGACTCTGCACACTTGCATTTTTATTACTTAACTTTTATTTTTAAACAAATGAATGTTTATAGCATTTGGAGAATATTTTGTGTGAGTAATAAATATTGTTCATTTTTTTAATATCATGAATTGTATTATTGAAACGGAGAGAATAAGACTTAGAAGAATAAACTGCTTTATTGCCTTCGTTCATATTGAAAAACTAGAGTCATTTCATAGCCTAATTTGCTACTTTTTAGGGCTACTTTATATCTTCTAACTTTATGTTGGGAGCAAAGAAGTACAAAAAAAATTTTCAAAGATGGATTTCAGTTCGGTTAGTTCTAATTTGAGGTGTCCTCTAACAATTTTTATTCTGTTCCTCCTACTCAGTCTTCATTCCTAATGCCAAATAACTATGACCCATTTAAAATTTCCTCCTAATTGATTTATTAAACTCTCAAAGGCATTTTTTAAAAGCCCTCAAATATCACATAACCCACACCATCCTCTAGAACCCATTGAATTATGCCAAACCTGGAAGGAATGTCAACCTACTTGGATTAGGATATTAGTCACCTGATCCCCAGCTGGTGACACTTGTGTGATGGCCCCAGACACCCTCAGAATTTGCTGGGGCTTTGACGGTGCTGTGAGTTGAATAGATATTTGGCCCATTGTAAAGCTTCCATAAACAGAGTGGTGACTTTAGTATTCTAATACAGAAAGATTAGAGACAAAAATGTCCCTGAAATGTACCTGAACGCTAATATCCACAAAAACAAAACAAAACAAAATCCTATTTAAAATTTTTAGGAGATAATTCGATGCGTATATGTTTGAAAACATCAAATACACATACACAAGTATGTATTTAGCAAGAAAAAATATTTTGTTAAAGATGTAACAGAGATGTGAAAGGCACTAATAAATATAATTTATGAAAGAAAAATATATTAATTTTTAATGGACACGAAATGGTAAGTTTAATGATGTTTTTGATTGAAATACTTTCGAACTGAGCAAATGCAGGGAGTTTGTGCAGGCTAAGCTCTGATCAGTATTTGAAATAGGTAATGTTACTAAAGTGGAGGTGAATATGACTCATTCTAGCTTATAATTATAGGAACTTGTCTGTGAGATATAAAAAATAATAGGAGGCAAACACACACACACACACA
>PVKE010012506.1:0-38190 GCA_004027555.1 Craseonycteris thonglongyai | reverse complement strand
GCATGAATGATGTGAGGTGGACTTGTACATCTGTAAACTGTCTAATTGTTACCAACCAATGTAACCTCATCAAATTTAACAATAAATTTAAAAAAAAAAAAAGCGGAAACTCATCCACGAGAAAATCCAAAAAAAGAAGAAGAAAATCAGAGATCTTTAACAGCAAATCTATGACAATTAAAAGCACCAGGAACCTCATCATCCACAAAACAACGGTTATTAATCATTTGCTTTCTATGCTTTTAGATAAACAGGTACACATAGATCTACCTACATTTATACCCTTAAAAATGGAATCATGGGAAGCCGGGATGGCTCAGTGGGTTAAGCGCTGGCTTTGCAGCCCCAGGGACTGAGATCCAAACCCTGGCCCATGTGGATCCACATGCTGAACTGGGGTGAGCTTCCCATGCAGGAGGCCCCCAGCCCAGTTTTCACCCTGCATGGCCCCCCCAGTCACCCGTGTGGAACAAAATCATGTCAAAAACTGATGACGTACAGTTATGGAGATTGCACTGGGCCCTCCCACTTCTCTCTCTCTCTCTCTCTCTATCTCTATCTCTCTCTCTATCTCTATCTCTATCTCTGTCTCTGTGAAAACAATAAAATAAATTTTAAAAAATGGAATCAAAAAAATAAAAATAAAAAATGGAATTGTTTTAAACAATTTGGTAACCTGTGTCGTTTATATAACAACATGGCATAAATATTTTGCCATACCCTTCAACATTCTTACACAAATATATACACAAAATACAAATGCAAAATAGATATGAAAAAAATTGGTTGGCATCACATCGTATGGCTGCATCCACATTTATTGTTACCAAACCTACTTGCTGCAAAGGTAGCCTGTTCTCTATTACTGTGCTGTTTCCACCTGCCATTCTTCCTCCTGAGGTGTTAGACATGTATTTGTATTTCATTTCTTTGCATACATTGGTAAAAGTAGAGGTGGTAAACACGTTTTAAAATAAAAGTGGATTTTGTCTGATTGCCCTTCAAAAAGTCATATCCACCCTGCTTCTCGTCGGGTTGTAGGGGATGCTGTTGTCAGAGGCTGGACTGCTGTGTCCATTACCTTCTCCTGGTCCCCATGATGGAGGGTTTGTCTCGTCCCATTCTTTAAGGATGGAGGGTCTATACAGGCTATTTGCCATGGGCCCATTCTCTGTCCATTTGCGTAATACTCACCCCACCCTCTCTCTCTACACACACACACACACATACACACACACCTTGATCTGCAAAAGGACAGCAAACCTGGTGTGCGTGTCACCCAGCCCACCTTCCCTCCGAGTTCACTTCGTCATTCTGCGTGGTTGAAATAGCACCTCCCACTCCCCAAGCCTGAGCCCCCAAACTCCAGTCCAATGCAGGACACTGAAGATCAAAATTTCCAGCAGGTGTAGCATCCAGGTCTGTCCCTCTCTCTGCTCTGGGCATGCACTCCGCAGGTGGGGTCTCTCCCTGGTCAGCTCCCCATACGGCGTTGGCGGTGGCGGGATTGGATTCAGGCAGCCCAGGTCTAGATGGGTGTCTAACCTTCTGGCTTCCCTGGGCCACACTGGAAGAAGAACTAGCTTGGGTGACACATAAATTACACTCACACTAATGATACCTGATAAGCTAAAAAAAAAAAAATATATATATATATATATATATCATGATGTTTTAAGAACGTTTACAAATTTTTGTTGGGTAGCATTCAAAGCCCTCCGGGGCTGTGGGTTGGACAAACTTGCTCTAGGAACTTAATAAACCCACCCTAAGCTTATTCTTTATCTCTCAACAGACTGTTACAAACTTACTAGACTGATCTGTTGAAGAAGGAACCTTTGAAAAGTGATGTCACAGTGTTATTTACAAATACCAATGAATGTAAAGTGCGGAAAGTGATATTCTTGGTGAATATGTAAACATATAATGACATTTTCTAAAAGTGGTTTTTGAAAATACTTCAAGGACTTCTGCAAGCAAAAAAAAAAACAACAACCCTAAAACGTTGGAAAACTATTTCGGTTTACAAATGACTTTGGAAGGGAACCATGATAATAATCTAATTTGACTAGAAATTAAGAAGTGATAAAAAGTTACTCAAAGCCAATAGAAGAAAAACAATAATTAGACTGTCACTTTAATGAACTGGAATACGTCCAGGCAGTATTAGTCAAAAGAGAGAAAGAGAGACTGTTTTTTATTAGTGCTTGAAAATTGCCTCCTTTATGATAAAGGGAATCAGGAGCAATACCGTCTTGAGGAAAACATTATCGAATGAAGTCAGCGTGAAAGGTAAGCAAAGTTAGGCTGATCCAACATCCTGTTTTGATAGAGACAGAAAACAATGGTCCTGCCCCATGTCAAATGTACCTATGGTCAGCCTATTGTCACTGGGCTAAATTCAAGGTGTCAGTAGGCTGACCATACGTGCTCTTTGACACGGGACGGGACCGTTGTTTTCTGTCCTATTTAAAACGGGATATCGGGTCAGCCTAGGCAAAGTGAATGACAGCCGGCAAGTATACCGTAAGCAAAACCTTTATCGGCTTCCTTCCTTGTTAATAATGATGCATGAAGCTATGCGCTCTCTACTCCTTAAGCTAAGCCATCAAACAGAGCAGAAGAAGCCACTGTTTCATGCAGCATCAGGACCGTGGCTTAGGCAGGGCACTAACAAGGAGGCGACCCCAGGTTGCAGGGCTCCCAACCACCTGCAGGACATTTAAGAGTACTTTCTGCTTTCAGATCCCTATCATGTTCCCTAATTCACTGCACAAAGCAAGTTATCACCCTCCCTAAAGAGCTAATCAGCGGAGCCTCAGGGCAAAGAGGCTACTTGATTCAATTGCAAGAGTCTTCCAGGACTATCTACAAGGAGCTCAGAGCTGTGGTAACTGAGGACAGTTTGGGGACACAGAAAAGAGGACTACAACAGGATTAGTTCTTAACGAGTCCATTGTCTTTCTAAGGGGAGGAGACAAAAGCCTGTGGAATGAGGAGAAAATGGGAGTGAGAGAGAGAATGGGTAAGTGAGTGATGCAGTCAGTGAGTGAAGGACTAGCACTTGTAAGAGAGAATAGGGGTTGTGGTGGGAAGTAGGTGCTAGAGAAGGAGGTGGTTCCCGCATGGTGTCTAATCTCAGCATCACAGTGGTCTGCAGAGAGAGAAACAGTGCAGTGACACCAGCATCGTTTAAGAGAACTTTCCTGAAAGACAAAGCAACTGAAACTGCACGTTGAATGTTACCGTCTCTCTGCATGTATCAACCCCAAATGACTAATACCAACACACATCTAGTATCAAAAGTTTTGGGGGTAAGCTGGGATGACTCAGCAGGTTGAGTGCCTGTCTTACAGCCCTGGGGGTCTGAGGATCGAATCCTGGACCCGGCCCGTGAGGACCCATAAGCTGAACGGGGGTGTGCCCCCAGTTTGGTTCTCACCGAGGCGTGCCTCCCATGGGGGAGGCCCCCGGCCGGATTCGTGCCCTGCTCAGCCCCACACCCACCTGTGGAACGAAACTGTATAGGAAACTAATGACGTGCAACTATGGAGACTGCTCTGGGCCCTCCCTCCTCTCTTGGTCTCTCTCTGTCAAAAACAATAAAAATAAATCTTTTAAAAAAGGTTTTGGATTAAAAAAAAGGAAATCCTTTGGGCGAGAGGTAAAACCATCAGTCACTCAAAAAAAAAAATGAATTAGATTGTCGTCAGATTTTTGACAACACTGCTTTCTGTTAGAGGAAAATGGAATAACATCCTTAAGACCAGTGTTTACTGGGGAATATTCTACAGGATGAGTCAAAAGGCAACTGAAGTGGTTAGAGGCACTATCATAAAGGCTGGTATTGAGTTTTCAATGTGAAGTTACTGTCAGATGAAGATTTATTGAGGATGAGCAGAGAGATAGGACAGCAGGTTATAGGATTTCACAAGGCAGATACAGAGCAACCCTAAAAATAAGAGAAGAACGGGAAAGGAGATGCAAAAACCATTCTTAAGCAACCCTCAGAAATTCCACTTGGTATCGCTGTCCTGAGACTGTTGTGTGGAATATGAGATAAGCGACCACCTGTTCATGTTCTCCACCTTTTACCTACTGGGATAGAGCCCTCAGACATGATCATGGCATTTTTTTTAAGATTTATTGTTTATTGTTTTGGATAGAAGGTGTGAGAGACAAAAGCAGAGAGAGACAGAGAAAGAAGGGGGCGGGGGGAGCCGGGATGGCTCAGTGGGTTAAGCGCTCACTTTGCAGCGCTGGGGACCGAGGATCGAATCCTGGCCCCGGCCCGTGCAGAACCATATGTTGAACTGGGAGCTCCCCCAGTTCAGTTCGCTCTCTGTCTCTGTCTCTGTATCTCTCTCTCTGTCAAAATAAATAAATAAATATTAAAAAAAAAGAAAGAAGAGGGAGGGCTCAGAGCAGTCCCCATAGTTGTACGTCATTAGTTGTGACATGGTTCCACACAGGTGGACGTGGGGCTGCACAGGGCGAGAACTGAACTGGGGGCCTCCCGCATGGGAGGTGAGAACCTTCACCACCATCCCAGTGGTGACCAACTGCGCCTCAGTTCAGCACATGGGTTTGCACGGGGCGGGGCTGGGAATCGAACTGTGAGGCAAGCGCTCAACCACTAAGCTATCCTGGCATCCCCAACAATGACCTTTTATAGCTCTTTTACCAGGATTGGTTGTTTGTTTGTTTGTTTTCTAATTTACCAGTAGTTACATTGGAGAGCTTACTGTACACTTTTTAACAAGACTCCTTGACCTCCCAGGTTTCTGGTTCTAGGCAGGGTGTCTCTGCTCCTTCTTGTCATTCTATCCTTATTTCTGGTTGTCGGGCTTAGTATGTTTTTAAATCTCAAAAATTATTTATTTTCAGACTTTTCTGTTTATTCATCTCTGGACCATGAAGAGCCTTTGCCCATTTTCGACAAGACTATACCCAGAATTTCATTCATCATCCCACTGGGATATTCCTTCCTGCTGAAAACTCAGTCTCCGTCCTGAATTCATCCACCATGACAAGTGCTCAGCAGGGTTTGTTTTCGTGTTGTGAACGGCTGGTGGTTTCATGCCCTTCTTTCCCTGTTGTACTTTCCACAGCAGGAAGGAGGGAGGACGTCGGGGGCCATCATTCGGAAGTACGTGCAGTCTCGTGGTTTTGTCCAGAGCACTTGCCACCGAGTCGCTCTGATTCATGGCTCATCCACTCTCTCTCGTGGCAACAGGACCTCGCTCGCTTGTTGCTGTTTCCTCCACAGCTGGCGGCGATGTTGTCTTAATGAATGTTTGTTGAATGAATGAAATGCTTTTTGAGATGATGTCTTTGTGATAAAGTAAATATGTGCGTTCTTCAAGGAAGGCTTCACTACGTTTACAAGGCTTTATTATAAACATTTAGAAGAGATAGAAGTTCAGGGAATTTTGTGCGATTCCAGGCAAACATCCCTGAAGTGACCCAGGGTACCTATTATTCCTAAGATGATCTACAAATCTTCTTGACAGGAGAATATTTTTTTCTACCAAATAACAAGCTGCTACACAATGTTTCACCCAAGTAAATAAATAAATGAGTACAACAAATGGTAATGTTTTGATAGATTGAGATAGCGTTATCATTCAACAATATTGTAAATGATAACACTATCTCAGTCTATTAAGTCTACCACATGCACGAACATGGATAACCATGCATTCCAGAAAAGAATGCATCATGAATATTATGTGTTTACCAAGAAAGAAAATAAAAATTTTCAGCTGAAAGCAAGCTACACCATACATAAAACATTTAAAAAAGAAAATGAATAGATAAATGTGTTCTTTAAAAAATGAATAAAAGCATACTCTATGTATGTGTGTGTGTGGGCGTGTATATATATATATATATATATATATATATACACACACACACACGCCCCACACACACACATATATATAGTGTTCATCTTGAATCTTAAACAGTTTGTATTATTATATTTAGAAGACTGCTCCGTATCAGTCAATGCATAGTTTCCTCATTTGTCAAGGCTGCTGGCTATGGGTTGTGTGGATCTGCAGTCGTATATTTTACTAGTTACGACTGATGGACATTTAGGTAGTTCCCAGTCCTCTGCTGTTGGCGTTAAAGCCCAATGACTCATCTTGTGTTCAGGCTATTCCATAATTCTGAGTGTACGCGGATCGGTGGGACGAGTCTGAGTAGACTTTATGGACAAAGCGTGCACGAGCTTGTTTTTGGTAGATTTTGCCAGATTGCCTACCGTATCAATTTACACACTCCCGCACTGAGGATTGAGCCCCATAACCACTCTTCAATGGGCACTGGGGACTTCTGTGGGTGGAAGGGGACAGGAAAAGACCCCAAGGACTTGGATCCTTTCTGAACTGAGGGGACCGTAGCTTCAAATAAAAATGAGGACCCAGGCAAGCCTGCTTATGAGGAGAACAGAAGAGAGTGTTTCTGCTTGAGAGGACGGTGCGTGTTTCGGAATGCACAGTCACACTGCCAGGCTCAAGTAGCCATGTGATTTGCTGAGTAGGCATCTGTTGTTTGAAGTATTCTACATCTGGGCAGAATTTGTACCAAGATGCTTTGGAAGCTGGGGTCTGCTGTCCTGAGAGCCTCAGGCCAAGGTCCTCTTTGGCCCCTGGACCAATGGATTCTTAGCTGATTTGATTTTCTTTTACTTTGAAGGAAGGTGGGGGAGACCACGTGTCAGGGAATGATTTCTGAACAGTCGATGAGCTCAGCGGTGGCATGGGTCCAATATCGTCATGAAGGCCATGTGTCCATGATGTGAAAACAACTGTGAATTCCATGCGTTCAGATAGTTGGTCTGTTGTTCAGTGGGGAGCAGGGTTGGGGGGAGATTCATTAAACTGGTTGTTAGGTTTAATGGACTGGCTGCTTGAATTGATGAGACAGTCCCATTAGCATGGTCGCTCCAATTAGATGATTGAAAATACAGGATCAATCGCTTCTGGTTTGGTGTGTTCATTCAGCGTGGGCTGTAGTGGTGGTCTTCAGGCTGCACCCCTTCTTTTAGCACTTGGGTGGCCCAAGGGTGGACTTGGGCCCCCTGCCATGTGTGCCATTTAATCCCCAGAAAGCCCAGGCAATGCAAACAATCTGCCTGTATAATCACAGCGATAAGCATAGTTTACTATTGCTTTTATTGTATTTCAAATTGCAAAGGGATAAATGAGGCCAGTGTAATCACTGTTTAAGAGTTTGGGTTCTCCCAAGGTCCTGGGCCAGCCCTGTAAAACTAAGCACATTTACGTTTGTTGTCATTGTTTTATGGGTGCATTCTTGTGAGCTCCTGGCCTAAGAAACTTTTGGTTTGTTTCCGTAAAATGTAGTCACAAGGTACTTCCAGGCTTTTGCCAGATCTGCGCAGAGAGGGAGTTGACTTCTTCCTTGTAAGTCTATAGTCGGAAATAGAGACTTTTATACAAACAGCGAATCTTAGTGATGTTAAATAACACACGCGTGATAAGACTGCTTTTCCGTAGTGGAAGAAAGTAGCATGCCAAATTGGGAAAATAAAGAAAACCAAAGGAAAAAAATAATCTCTAGAGTCTATCCCTCCAGGCAAATTATGTTATTACCACTTTGAATTTTGGGAGGGGAAGAGGCAGGTCAAAATATAAATCTGTATTTTAGAATTACTTCTATGTAAGATTAAAAAAGAGTAAACTATGAAAAAAAAAGCATCTAGGTACAAACAGTTTGGTGCCTTTCTGAGCACAAGTGTTATTAGAATCACCTTTAATTTGGAGAAAAGTACCTTTTCCACAGCTCTGAATCTTCAAGTCCAATCCTCCGCGGATCTGAGCTTGCATAATATCGTCTTAGGGGTGGGGACAGCGGATGCTGCTTTTGCCGAGTGTGAGGCGAAACCCTGGTTTTTCTGGTGAAGGTTTCCCATGAACTCATCCGGATGGAGAGACACAGATATTTGTGTCTGTGGGTCGGGAGTAGAGACCCAGAAGACGGATGGCTAGGTGATATGGAAACTCCGCTCGCAATTTTCTAAGGAACCTCTGGACTATTTTCCGTAGTAGCTGCACCGGCTTGCATTCCCAGCAGCAGTGTGGGAGGGTTCCTTTTCCCCCCACACCCTCCCCAGCTCTTATTCCTTCACTGCGGTGTGCGGTGACAGATAGCAGCCTCATTTCACTCGTTTGCATGTGGCTTTCCAATTTCTCCAGCACCACTTATTGAAGAGGAAAAGAAAGAAATTCCAAATAAGGGGGGAAAAAGGTTTCCTTTAAGGGAAAAACATCCAGAGAAAAGCAAGGCACCCCCCCCCCACTTCTTCCCCTCTCCTTTCTCACGACCCCCTCCCCAAAGCATTGCAGCTCCCGACTTTCTCAAGTATGTGAGGAGGGGTGGCCCCCCAAGTTTACAGGGGGCCCCGCCGTAACTGCTTCTGCAGGACTTCATTAACGACGTTTACAATTCCCCTTATAAGGAAACCTCGCTGTTATCCCAGCACCAGGCCTCGGAGAAGCCATTAGACCGTGATCACAACGAACCTGGACTGTAATGGACTACGGCTGCCACAGTGCACGGTGGGCAACTCCGCGTGTGCTGGCAGTAAAGCCAAATTAAAGGACAGAGCCACGTTCCTGCAAGCACCGTTCTAGTTTCTGCAACGTGGCCATGAAACGAGGTTGTCTGCGGAAAGCATGCCGCCATGTGCTCCCTCTGGGAACCAAGTGGAAAGGAAATTCCGATCGGGGAACGATGACGGGTCCCTGTGAATTTTTGCATGACAGCCGCTTAGCATTTACGAGGACTCTGAGGCCGATGCAAAGATCTGTGCTCCTTGGATTCTGCAGAGAATTTTGATTTCCTTGGCGAGACGCAACACTCGGACGTGAACGAAGCAATAGATTGAAAGGGCATTAGGTTGGGTGACACACGTGGTGACAGCGTTTCTCCCTTTCACTAACGGCCGGGAGCGTTTCAGGGAGTATTTGAATATGGTTTTCCCCTCCAAGAATCGCTGCTCAAATACTTTTTCCTTCCACCCTCTCATGAGAGCGACTTTCACCTTGCCTGTGGCTTTGCTGTTCCTAAAAGCGTACGTAGGCGCGTGTGCAGTCCTGGGACGTGGGGAAATATGGCACTTCTGACAGGCGACACGGATGGGCTGCCCGCGATGACTGTCAGACGTTCGGTTCAAACAGCGCGCTGTCACTGAATTCTTAACAGCGCGAGAAGTTCCTCTATTTGTTTACTGATTCGTCTTTTGGAAATGGTTGAAAAAGAAGGTGAGGACGTCTTAAAGCAGAGCTTCACCGATGATGAAAGCTGGGTCCATCCCGGGGACCCCGAGAACGAAAGGCGGGCTGTGGAATACCGCCCCCAGGGACCAGCTCAGCTGAACAAAATTCAACTCGGGTCGCGATAACTGCTTTTCTGGTCTGAACACCCTTCCATTTCGATGGGCGCTGGGTGGCAAGCGTAAGCCTCCGTGTGAGCAAGGTCACGAAGAACGGAAGGGCGATCCCACGGGACGACACAGAACCGGTTACATCCAGAGGTGTCTAATGTAACAAAAACTAGAGGGGAACCAACCCTGATGAGTCCCCGTGACCCCGACAGGCGGGGAGCCAGACGCTGACCACTGAACTGTCCCTGGCCGGTATCTAGTCAGTGCGGGGGGACTTGTGTCTTCAGAACGTGCCTGACTCTTTGCACGTTCTCACAGGGCCCTGCTGGCTTTTCCCAACGCTTCCCTGGAGAAACTGCAGCCGTTCCCGACCGGAGAAGCCCCTGGGAACTTTTGTTTCCCATTTTCAATCGCATCAAAGCGTCGCGTGTGTTTGCGTTTCGGGGCCTGCCCACGTGGGGCCCGTGAAGTGGCACTTCTGCTGTCCGGAGTCCATGCTAATGGACCGATTCAAATAGGATTGTGTTTCAAGGGTGCTTTGTAATCGAGCACTCGAGCGCCAGGTCGTCCGTAGAAAAGAAAAGACCGATCTTGAAGTCTTATCTCTTCCTGAGAGAGTAACACTCTGGAGGCTCATTATTCTCTTTGAGGGGGTTCAAAGCTGAGCTCCATTACAAAGGGCCCCAGCTGCTGCGCTGGAAGATGCCTCTTTGGACTTCCGATTGGGAAGGACGTGGAGGCTTCGGGACCTTACAGATGTTAAATGTGGTGGGGCCGGGTGGGCTGGAGCCCAGGAATCTTTTCACCCCCCTTCAGATTGTCTCTGTCATTGAGGAGTCCTTTCATAGTGTCTGACCTGCACCAACTTCTCACACCTCTGGTGAACAAGCCGTCTTACAGATGAGATGTGGCTGCTGAGTGTGACTTGAGAGGTGACGTGAGAGGCAGCATAGCACCGCCTTAGCTGCTCCAAGTGTGGTCCGCTCTACAACCGGTCTGTTCCAGGTTCCCAGGGAGACCTGGAGCTTGCATCAGAAAATAAATCTGCGGGGACATGTCACACCCCGTTATGGCTTCTATTGCATAACTCTAGAACTTGGATTTCATTACTTAACCACGTTTCCTCAAAGTCTTTATACTCTTTTTTTCTAATATTTATGCTTTATTGTTTGAGACAAGCGGGGAGAGAGAGAGGGAGAGAAGCGGGAGGGCCCAGAGCTGTCTCCATAGTTGTCCATCATTAGTTGTGAGCTGGTGTCATTCCACAGGTGGATGTGGGGTCCTGCAGAATGAGAACCAAACTGGGGGCCTCCCGTGTGGGAGGCAAGAAGCTTCATCCTCATCCCTGCAGTTACCACTTGCGCCCCAAGTCAGCACATGGGTTTGCAGGGGCCGCGGCCAGAACTCGATCCCCGAACCTCATGGTTGCAAGGTAAGCGCTCCACCTGTGGAGCTACCCCGACATTCTTTTTATGGGCAACCTGAGAGGTTAAAAGAATGATAGCTCATCATTTCGGTTCTCTTATTATAAGCACAGTTAGGCTTCTTCTGTTATGTGTCAGGGCATCTCGGTGTGGTATTTTGTGAACAAAATCTGTTTCTATATTTTCAAATAGTTCGTATTGCTTTGTCAGGAGTTTTGATAAATTGGGAAAGGAGCCCTTTGTGTATAACCTGCAAATATGTTTCTCCTAGTCTGACATTTTTCTTTCTTCTCTTGGCTTTTTATGTTTGTTTGTTTATTTGTTTATTTGGGGTTTTTCTTTCTTTCTTTCTGCCTTTCTTTTTTGTTTTCATCTTCATCTTCATTCTTTATCTTTTTTTTTATTTGATATATTTTCATTAGGCTTTTTTTGATAGTCAAGTTTATTAATAATTTTTAATGGCTTTAATGGGTTTTACATAATATTTTAGCAAACCTTATTTTTTCTAAGGGAAAAGGCTCATATTTTTATTTTAGTACTTTTATAGAGTCATTTCATATACTTAAAATTTTTACTCATCTGTAACTTACTTTTATTATAAAATATGACTTAGAGACCCAAGGTTATTTCTTTTTTTCCAGTTGCTACCCATTTTTCCCAGCAGAACATTTTATAATCTATCATCCCCCGCACACACATTATCTAAAGTGCCACCTTTATCACATACTCAGGTCCCAGATGTATTTGGGTTTGTTTCTGAATTTTCCACTGGACTCATTTACCTGTTTGTCCAGTTCTGTCCTTGTACTGCATAATTTAAATTTAAATTTCTGTAACATATATGTGTTCAATATATGGAAAACTTAGCTTCATCTCTCCTGCCTTGTCTGTCTCAGGGAAACTTTGGAAAGAACAACTCATTTGTTTATTTTATCTTCATTCTCAAGCCCTAAGACCTAATGTTCCCATTTGGTTAAGGTGACCAGACGTCCCGCTTTTGGCGGGACAGTCCCAATTTTTAACAATTTGTCCCGTGTCCCGTGGCGTTTTAAAAAAGTCCCGATTTTTGGAAAGAATGCATGACAAGCTAGGGAACGGCGGGAGATAGACCCAATTTTTAATCAAGAACCCCCTCCCCCCCGGTCAATGGTGTCCTGCTTTACCAATGTTAAAATCGGGTCACCTTGCATTTGGTTCTGTCTACCTCTGGCTGTTTCAAGGAATTGCTGGACTCCTACTACGGAGCTGTCTTCCCTGTGTTTGGTCTGCTTTTCCAGAGTTTCTGTCGATCCTTCCTGGACTCTTAAGACAAGGGATTAAACCACATTATTCATCACAGAGCTTTGACTGGACTCTAGATTTGCCTGACTGCAGTTCAGGACTTAACCACGATCATTAGTTCTACAAGGATGACAACGCCTTGTGTTATTACTGCTAATGTTATCATCACTCAGTGCTCCTATTAAAATACAACGTGCCAGGCGCCGGGCTAAACATTTGTAACATATTATCCATTTCATCTTTGCTCAGCGCCCAGTGTTGGTGGTGTGTGTGTCTCCATCCACACGTCACCATCGGTGGTCACCATGGCGAGCATTTCGCCCCCCAAACACCGTCCACTTATTGGCCTCAGTCCAGCCGAGACGGGGAGACCCCAGATCCCCGCTTCCCCGTCCTGTAGCAGACAAATTACTGCATGAGCCTGTTTTTATTTCCAAAGTTGTAAATTGCACCCATATAGTTTTCCTACCATTTACAATGTGTCTGACAAGTAAACAGATTGTTGCAGCCAAATCCTGATTTTTTATTTGAACCTCTGCTTGAGTCAGGGGCACAATAAATAGCCCTACCCACGGGGCCTTAAGGCAACAGTCGAGGCATTTGAGAATGTCCCCAGGGAAGGCCAGGGGGCAGAGAGAGCCCCCCAGCTTTCTGGATGTCTTACTTACATCAGTTATTTTGAAAGTGGCTCTTAAAGGGCCAGGGCAGGGGACTTGATGAATTAATTCCTGACTGCCATTACGACGACAGGCAAGAAGCAGAGCAGTTGTGTGAAGCCACGGGGCTGCACTTGGCTGTGGTTTGGCATGCACGAACTTGGTAATCCCTACCTCACCTAAGCGGGTTCTCCCCAGGCCTGACACGCGATTCTGCGCACCAAGGGAGGACTCCCCAGCCAGTGGGCCCTGGGCTCAACGCCAGCTTGCTGGAGTAGGAGGGGTTCTGACGTTTCACTGATCGTGTGAGAGCTCCCAGCATGGGTGCCTGAGATCTGAGCCTCGGGTCACTCTGCCAGTGACCTGGCATCATACGCAGATGGTGGTTGGCCCCTAGCATCCCTACGTGAGTGGGGGTGCTGAGGAGGACCAGGGTTCCCAGCAGGGCTGTGTGTGCTGCCATGTCTGTGAACAGCAGTGTCATGGCTGGTACACTCATGAGGATGAGACACTTCTCTGCCAGCACATTTCTAGCAGAAACCAGCAGACCCTGCGAAGTGAGCCCAGGGAACCATGGGAATGGGGGTGGCCAGGGTGACCCCTTAAGATTGGTGTTCGCAGAACTACTGGTTCAGGACTGCGGAGCCCCAGACCTGTTCGTTGTCTCTGGCACTTATCCACGGTCTCACCTGAAAACCCAACACTCTTGCAACATTGGGCAGGACTATGCCTTCCTGCGATGTAGAGACACTGAGACCTAGAAATGTCAACTTGCTCAAGACGACGTGGATAATAGGCCAGGTGTGCGCGCTGAGCCGTTCTTCTGACCTTCAGAATTCAACAGGAGGACAGTCTTCCAAATGAGAACTAGAGGAATAAATCTAAATGCTTTGCCTTACAAAAAAAAAGTCTGTTCCTCCAACCCAATGTCTCCCACAAATTCGTACATGCCTTCTGGGGATGCGGAATAAGATAGAATATTTCTCCTCTTTTAGTTTTTCCACAAGCACTGGAATGACTCTATTTAGCACACATGTTCCCTGACCACTTCTCTGGGCTCTGGCACCGTAGAAATGGTAGGATGTGATGATGCGAAATACAACCTTTTAAACACGTTTCTATGTCTTTTAAAATATAGAAGACTCTTTAAAAGCAATCTATTACAATATCAGACAAAGAAATGTGGCCTTTGACCTTTCGATTTTCTGCTCCCACTTTCCCTGGTGCAGAATCTTCTCTCCTTTTCACTTCCAATGGCCCCAGGACATTGAAAACACCATGGAAAAAAAAAATGTCTTCTTCCGCGGAAAAGTCCTGCAACTTGGTTTTCTTTGTGAGCTTTAGAGTATGTGGCCTGTTCTTTGGAATAACCTCGTTAAGAGTGGATGTTACTCTTTGAAGGATAGATTTGATGTCTGGAAGCTGGAAAGTCATTTAGAGCTAAGTCTGGTAAACAACGTGCCTAATATAATTTTGGCTTAAAACAGTGTGCTCTTCTAGAAGAGCCTGGTTTTCTTGCACGTTTTAAGGATCTGTCCGAAGGTGGTTCCTACTAGTTTCCCAATGGGGGACAGCTAGCAACTAGGGTAAAGGTAGGAAAACATTGATTTGGAAAAATAAGTTCTGTGTGCCGGTCATAAGAAGCCAATGCTATTACTCTTACAGTTACACCCATGCTTCGAATCTGCTTCTCAGCCAGTGTCGTAAAATGCTTGTTCCTTATTCAGGATAGAAAAAGTTTCCCATTTTTATTCCCCTCATGACAGCAGTCAGGCCGAATTTCTCATAATTCTTCGTTGATCACCAGGGATTTTGAAAGCGCTGCCTTAGAGCCACACATGTGGTAAGCCAGCCACACAGCTCCGCCAAGCGACTCAGGTCTGTGTTATGGTGCCGAAACCACAAAGTCACAAAGGCTATTAACTGGTCTACTCTGCTCAAAGTGTGTTTTAAAATACTCAGAACGGGGGATCGGGGGGAACTGTTATTGTTTTTTTAAGCTGAGGGCTAAAATACTCATAATCTTACAAAATTACTTCACGTATTTCATGGTAGGCCAAGGATTCATTCAGTTTAAAGGGAGGATAAAACTGCTAATGGAGTGAGTGACGGCTAGCCGTCATGTCATCGTAACAGTCATGTGGCCATGTGTTTGTTTCTATAGATTAGGTCGAGTTGCTGTATCTCCTGGTCTTAGTGGACTGGCCTTACATAGCAGGTGTCCTGTGGGACCCAGGGATGCAGCCTCCTTGGTCACCTGAGCCTGGTGTCCCAGGGGTGTCTGTGTGTGTGTGTGGGGGTGCCCTCCTGCTGTAGTTGAGCCTCGGTTGCTGTTGGCACGTCAGTGGGAGGGACTCATCCTCAGGCTGATTGGCTCTAAGGACTGGCTGTGAGTACAGTGGAGGAGCCGTGTGTGGTTCAGGGGCTGAGCCTACAGAGCAGGACTCGTTTTGCTTTAGCGGGGCTCTGGTGCCTGCCAGCTGCCCTTTGGGTGTGTCCTCTGCACAAGCTGCTGGTGCTGGGCTTGGTCTGAAGCCAGCCACCAGGTGTGCTGGCCCTGGGGCCTCCTGGGAGGGGCCCTGGCACAGGTGAGCAAGTCAGCTGCAGCCTGTGCCCTGCTCCAGGTCACCTGACATGAGTCACAAAGCAGTCTGCAAACGGCAGCCACCTGCCCTGGGTTTGAGGTGCTTTGAGAGGGCAAAGCCATAAACCCAGGCCAGCTGCTGCTAATGCCAAGAGTGAGGATGCTCTGCAAGAGGCGTGGGGCAGGCTGAGGCCAGGTGCCGCTTGTTTGGGGTGGTGAGCCTTTGAGATGTTTTAGGGAAGTCCACTGTGTGAGCCGAGACAGGCTGCTGGTAGGGAAAAGCTGCTGGAAGTGGCTTGGGTAGGTCTGCAAGTTGGGTGGGGTGGGGTCTCAGGTAGTCACCAGGGCAGGGCACCCAATGCTAACCAGGATGATGAAGACTCAAATATGGTGGCTTCCCACATCTGTATGCTGAGCTGAGGGGGACTCAACAAAGACAGAATGGAGTCGGCCAACACTTCTGTCTGGGAGGAAGCTGTTCTTCCAGCCCTCGCCCTGACACCAGACACCTCAGTGTCTTTTCAGCTGTTCCTAGTGCCTTTCAAGTGCTGCCCCAGTGCTGGAGCTCAGAGTGAGTTCATCGGCGAGTGAGTCCCTGCACAGACCCTTTAAGAGAAGCGCCTGGGACTCCAGCCACCCTCCTGCCCACTCAGCGGCCATTTGAGCTGCTTTTCACAGCCAAGAGTTATGGGGGCTTGTCTGCCCAGCACCTGAACCCTGGGGTGGGGAGCCTGGTGTGGGGCTGTGATCCCCTCATTCCTCAGGGGCTCCTTCGCCGCCAAGATATCCCTCCCCCTTTTTTTTTTTAAAGATTTATTTTTATTGTTTTTGACAGAGAGAGACAGAGACAGAGAGAAGGGGGAGGGCCCAGAACAGTCTCCATAGTTGCGCATATTGGTTTTTCCACATAGTTTCATTCCACAGGTGGGCTCGGGGCTGCACAGGGCAGGAACTGGGCCAGGGTCTCGCCCCGGTGAGAACTGAACTGGGGGCACTCCCCAGTTCAGCATATGGGTCCACATGGGCCGGGGCCGGGATTTGATCCTTGGTCCCCAGGGCTGCAAAGTGAGCACTTAACCCACTGAGCCATCCCGGCTTCCCCTCCTCCCCATTTTTAACCCCACATGTGGATGTCAGACCAGCTCATTCTACCTCTCCTCCCCTCCTACCAGACTCAAGATGGCTTCTTCTGTGTGTCCATAGTTATAGGACTTCTGTTCAGCTAGACTTCAGGTGGTTCTCAATGATAGTTGTTCTGTAATTTAGTTGTAATTTTAATGTGGTTGGGAAGGAGGCAAGTACAGCTAAACACTTCAGTTTAAAGTGCTGAGAAGTGACCAGGAGGCAGATGTCATAGTGAGCAACTAGCATGTGGAAGAGACTAGTCTAGACTATTGAAGGTCTTTTTGAAGATGTGATGTTTGGACTGAGATTCAAATGTGACTGTCAGAAGAAGAAACAACTTTAAAGATTTATTTTTTATTGTTTGTGACAGAAAGAGAGAGAGATACAGAGACAGAGACAGAGAGAAGGGGGAGGGCCCAGAACAGTCTCCATAGTTGCATATCACTGGTTTTTCCACATAGTTTTATTCCACAGGTGGGCTCGGGGTTGCACAGGGCAGGAACTGGGCCGGGGTCTCACCCTGGTGAGAACCAAATTGGGGGCACTCCCCAGTTCAGCATATGGGTTCGCACGGGCCGGGGCCAGGATTCTATCCTCAGTCCCTGGGGCTGCAAAGTGAGTGCTTAACCCACTGAGCCATCCCGGCTTCCCCAAGAAACAACTTTAAAGGCTGGCAGTGAGGAGCAGTGGGATGAGCTTGGCTGTTTAAGTGATAAGAATCAGGCCAATGTGCTAGAACAGAGAGACTAGTAGATAATAATATGAGATGAAGTCTAGGCATAGGCAGGGACAAGGATATATTTTTGCCTAATGAGACATTAAATACTTAGATATTATTCTAAGAATGATGGAAAAACCAATGGAACTTGGATTTATGTTTTCAAAGATTGTTTTGGCTACTATGTGGAGATGAATTGTTCCATAGTCCTTTCTTTTCTCCTCTGCATATAGCATGCCTTTACAAAATGTTTTTAAGATAATCTATTTATCATTGGTATTGAGGAATTTGATTATCCTGTACCTTGGTATAAGTTTTCTTCTCGTGTCTTGTGCTTCCTGGAATTTGATAAGCTTCCTGGATTGTGAATTATTTAGGTCAAAAAGCTGATCATATCTACAAAGTGAGGGAGAGGGCTAGGGTACAAGCTCTAGGGCCCTTCAATATTTATAAATTGTACAAGGAAGAAACTGGCAAAGGAGGAGGAGGAGAAGGAGTCAATGATGTAGGAGAAAAACCAGAGTAGTTTGGCATCATCAAAGCCAAGAAAGAAGTGTTTCAAGATCTGGCAATGGAGAAATATTAATTGAGAGCAGTTCCGGTGGAATTCAGAGGCCAGTGTCCAGATCTAAATTCTCTTTAAGTACAGATTATGTTTTCCAAGAAGCTGACTAAATGGAAGATAGAGTTAGGATGATAACTCAAGGCAGACTGGGAGTCAAGAAAGAGATTGTGTAAGCATGAGAGAAAATGGAGTGCATTTATAGCATTAGGGGAAGAAAATGTAAGGAGAGGTTGAAGATGTAGATAGGAGAGAAGTAATGAAGAAGATTAGACAGGACAAAGAGGAGACAATCAGGAGGATGGGGAGGAGTGTTGCTTTGATAGGGAGAAAGGGCATTTCATTCTCTGAATTCGGTGGTCGGATGTGTAGGTTTGCTTTCTAGGTGGGGACAGATGGTTGAGGTGGATGGCTTCCATTTTCTTGATGAGGTAGGCAGAGAAATTATTTTCTTAGAGTCTACAACCTATAACCTAATACCACTGCATGCTTAATGTAAAATGCCTGCAAAAGAGTACTTCCATCTCTCCCCTCTCTGTCTCTGTGCTATTATTGTCATTCATTTCACTTCCCCATGTTATACAACACATACCACATTGCATATTCTTCTTTAAACAATTATTTTTAAAGATACTAAATAATAATAAAAATTATGTATATGTCTCATAACTTAGTTATCATTTCTGGTGCTTTTCTTTCTTTTTAGAAAGGTTTCTCAACCTTAGCATCATGGACATTCAGGGCCAGATAATTCTGTTGTGGGGACCCTCCTGTGCATTGCAGGATGTTTAGGGGTGTCCTAAACATCCCCTAAATGTTTAGGGGTGTCCCCTATCTCTAACCATTAGATGCCATGAGCACCATTCAGCCTAAACAAAAATGGGTCCCTTCCTCTAAAACTCAGTGTATTCTAAAGGTCTTAGAGGAGTCTAAAATCTAAGAATCAATCTTGATGCTGCCTTCTCCATCATTAATTATGTTTCATCAAATTTCATAATTTTTACTTCCTAAATATCCTCTAATTTCATCCATTTTCTCATTCTTTGCTGCCACCTCCTTAATCTATAGTTTAGATTCTTACCTAGACTACAGCAGTGAATGTTTAACTTCATGCTGCATCCCTTTTACTTCCGTCCAACCTGTTGTTCATACTGTAGGTAGTGCACTTTTCAAAATATAAATTTTGCAAAACCCATGCATCCCTAATTTATAACCAAAGTAACTAATTCATGCCTCCTATGTAGATATAATCCCTACAACATACTGGTATTTGGAGAGCAAAGAAATGTGATAAGAGGGACTCAAACTCAGGTCTATCTCACTCTACAAAGAGACTATTTTTGAGGACTTGAGTAAATATCAACTCAAAAATGAGAGAGAATGTGCTATTTTCAGGAGAGAAAAGTGAGGGGATCATAGACATGAAAGCATGTGCTTACACCACCTACACCCAGAAATCATCAAGAGCTTTGTTCAGATTTACGCAACTAAACTTTGTACTGGGTTTCCATCCTCAGGAGGTGTCTAGACCTCCTGTTAGTCCATGAAGGACAAAGTTTAACATGCCTTTACTATACGATTAGGATCTTCAGTAGCACCAAGACCCTGTTCTAAGTGCCTTGGGGGACACAAATGGAAATATGAATAGGACGTTGTTTCACTTCTCAGGGAAATACTCAAGTCTTCTTGTCTCAGCATTTGCTTATCTTCCTTCAACTCTTTCCACTCCAAGACCAGTCCATCATTGCCCTTTACCGTGAACATTTTTGCACCTGTCTAAGTAGCCAGTGGTCCTAAGACCAGGGGAGGGGGTTTCAACAGGAACTTGTTCAAATTACATTCAGCTTAAGAAGGACACATGACTTACAATAGTTAGAGAAACTGTAAGCTCTTTTGTTTTTTTGTAAGGAACAACAAAACAGCCTTCCTGAAATCAAAGACAACCATTTCCATTTGAAATCTGTCTCTCTGAATAGAAACAATGAAGCATTTCAACTTTCTGTTCTTGAAGAAAGTGGAGCACCAAAAATGGATAAGCAAAAATAAAAAAGGTGGGGGACTTGGAAAGATCAAAGGAGGTGCTATCCGATGTGGGAAGCAGGTAAAAAGGATTTCCTATAAGACGCTCTACTGGTAAGTCTATAAAAGATGGCATTGTTACCGCTTGGTAAGTGAGAGCTTTCCATTTGGAGAACATTCTCCACCGTCTTTAAAAAGGGCAGGCACCCATTCCTATCTTTTGTAATAAGAGTCGTAGCATTTGTAAACTTTGATTCACTTCAAGCCATGTTGCTCTCCCCCTCAGATAACAATAATCAGTCTTTTAAACTCAACTTCACAAATAAAAAGTCTTCTTATGCTGGGCTTGGACCAAAGTAGCCACTCGTGTGTGTGTTCATGTCCTTTGTAAAATAGGGAATATCAGAGAATTTTCAGATTGGAAGGGTCTTTGGGGGAATACTAGGTCTTTTTGAAGCAGTGAGACCTTCTCTTCTGTGAAAATCTTATATGAAAAACCACTATTTACAAGGGGAGAGCAGAAGTGAGATTGATGGGGGGAGGGGAGAGGACAGGGGACACAGAATCCCATCTTCCTGTGCCTTCTGGCCCTGAGCTGTGACCTGAGGCCCCTTGTGAAAATGCTATTTCATAATTACTCATTTAGTCTTATTCTCTCTGCTTACAAATGAGGGAATTGAGGCCCAAGACTTAAAATGACCCATCCAAGTGCCGTCCCACAGAGAGTGACAACTAAGGCTTAAGATCCTTCCTCGATGTTGGTATGAGGTGAGGTCAGAGATGTTCTTTTTTTGTGTTTGTTTGCTTGTTTGTTTGTTTTTTGGAGGCTTATCCAAAGTCTCAAGGAAGGATCGCAAAAATGATCCAAATCAGGGAAGCCAGGATGGCTCAGTGGGTTAAGCGCTCACTTTTCAGCCCCGGGGACCGAGGATCGAATCCCGGCCCCGGCCTGTGCGGACCCATATGCTGAACTGGGGAGTGCCCCCAGTTCATTTCTCACCAGGGCAAGACCCTGGCCCAGTTCCTGCCCTGTGCAGCCCTGTGCTCACCTGTGGAATGAAACTATGTGGAAAAACTAATGATGTGCAACTATGGAGACTGTTCTGGGCCCTCCCCCTTCTCTCTGTCTCTGTCTCTCTCTGTCAAAAAAAATCAATAAAAATAAATTTTAAAAATAATAGTAATCCAAGTGGCTGACATGAGGGCATGTATCTTTGATACCTATGGCTGGGCCCCAGAGAGGGGAAGGAAGAATATGGATTAAAAAGCAAACAAACAAGCATACAAGCGATCCCATCTTTTTGTAGACACCTGCTAGGATGCAGGAGGCCCCTGCCAGTTGGGATGTCCCAACATGAGGGCTGACAACATAAACGTTTCCTATGGGACCCTGGGCTTGAGGCCAGAGTAAGGTCCAGGCTTGAAATGAATTTATACCCCATTAGTTCCAGGCGCCTGTTCCTGTCAACATTGGGGTGGGGAGTCTGTCGGGATTCATGGGTGTCTTATCTATTCTCTGATGGTTTTGTCTCATCATTTTCCAATTTTCTGTTTGTTTGTTTAAGTTTTAATTTAAGCCCAATTTTTCTTTAGGAGTTAAAATTTTTGTCCTTATTTAAGAAAAGATTATTTTTACATCACTTTTGTTAACACTATGTGTGCACACAGATTAAACAGTCTCCCCCGACCCTGTTTCCTTATTTCTCCTCCACCAAGACCACTTCGTTAGATTGCTTCATATTTTAATGTGGTCACATTCCTTGCCTTCCTCTCCTTCCTTTCTTTCTCCTTATCCTCCTTCATATTCTTTAAAGTTTTAACCACTACTATTGATTTCTACTTACAAGCAAAAATGCAGTTTTTTGCTCTTCTTTTTTTTTTCTTTCTCCTCCATCATCAGACAAGCCCTTCCCAGCCCCATTTTCCCTGCATTATGTATCTATGGTCACAAAATGCCACCCAACAAGCAACCGTACAACCTCAGGGCATAAAGCAAAGAACCATGTCTTCCTCTCTTCCTGGCCTGGGCCGGGCAGCTCTCTGATCTGGACGATTGGTGGTGGCTGGGATGGGCTCAGCTCACGGGGACTGGCGGGGGTGAGCTGGGCACAGGAGCCTATTAAACTGTCTTCCACGTGGCACTCATGGCCTCACAGGCGACCCTTGGCGGAGTCTCATGGAGATGGCAGAAGCACAAGGAGACACCCCACGGGAAACCTCTGTTGGCATCGCATTGGCCCCAGCAAGCCGCATGGTTGATCTCCGGTTCAAGAGGCAGGTCAGGCCGTTTCTTCCATGGTGGCCTCACGTGACAGCTGGGAAGTTACAGGGCAAATCTGGAGCCCTGGCCGCACGCCGTCCTCTGTACGTACATGTATAAAACGGACATCCCAGTTCAGTCAGATCCAAACGGACATCCCAGTTCAGTCAGATCCAAACGGACATCCCAGTTCAGTCAGATCCAAACGGACATCCCAGTTCAGTCAGATCCAAACGGACATCCCAATTCAGTCAGATCCGGGTTGTCTTTCCTGCAAGATGTTGCTTTTCCTGGAGTTCATAAATGTATTTTTTTATGAATTTTTGTTTGTTAGTTTGTTTTTACTTATGACAACACACCTGCCCTCACCCAGCTGAGTGTTTACCAGTTTTTGACCAACAAGAGCGTGACACGCCCCACCCCGCCCAGTGCCCTCCCGTCCTTAGTCACTTGATCTCCCCCCAGTGACTTGTTTGTTTCCCCAAATGAACAAAGGCCTCGAAGGGAAAGGTTCTGCCAAGGTGGAAGAGGTGAAACAGAAAACGGCAGAAGCACTAACAGGCGTCCAAATCCACGAGGTCAAAACCCGTTGTGAGCCGTGGACAAGGCGTCTCGATAGGTGTGTTGCATCCTACAGAGAGGACTTCGCAGGGGCATGGACGGGCCAAGGGTGGAAGGTCGCCAGTCAGAAAGCCCAGCCCGCCTTCCAGCTCTGACGCTGAATGAGGCGGGGACTGTGGGGTGGACAGAGTCGCGGAGAAGCCGAAAGGGGGCCCCAAGCTCTGTATCGGGGAGACTGGGGAGAAGAGCGGCCCCACAGGCAGCTCTGTCTTCTCTCAACAGCGTGCACTCCGGTCTCCGTCCCCTGGGAGACTCAGAATGATCAGGGGCCGCCTCTGGTCTCCCTGTGTGTTGGCCTCGCTGCGGTGGGAAGACGGACATCCTCTTGAACCCTGAGGACATCTCTGCGATGCAGAGTTCAGCCACCCCTCATCTTGTCTAAGCCGCAGGACCCCAGCGCCCCACGGCTGTCTCTGGTTTCTGGAATTCCCCAGAGGCGAAGTACATCCTCCCAGTCCAGGGTGCTGTGAGATAGCAACAGGGTCCCACTGTGGGCTGCGTGGCTGCTGATGCGTTATAATGTGCTTCGTGCATCTCTGGTGGCTCTAATGAACTAGCTGTTCGGAGGAGGACGGGCCAAGATTTACGGCTTTGACTCGGGAAGCCTCCCTGCCGTCAGGGGAGGGATTCACCGGGCCGGGCCAGGCTCCCAGCTCAGTGGCTGCTGATAGTGAGTAGCCAGGGGCCCACCAGCCTTTGGTGATTAGCCCGGAGCCCTGTCTGTGGGCCTCTCTCACCATGTTTGTTTTAGATTGGGGCCATCCCGGGAGCCGGCTCGGTGTGTGTGTCAGACATACTTAATAGGAAGATAATCTGGGAGGAAGAATGTGCAAGACTGTAACAGGGGAGACAGTGCGAGAGGGGGTCTGGGCTCGGCCCCATGTGTGATGGCTGCAGACTTGGTTATCTAAGTAGAGAGCTTCTGGAGACTTCTCCCTCACACCTCCGTGTCTGGGACAACCCTTCCCTTAATCCCCTCATCGTTGCGTCCATAATTGTGTTCGCCGTCCCTGTGTCAGGCCCCGAGTTGCCTGCTTGCAGGATTCATCTTAAACTTCAAGTTTGGATCGCTTTCCTCTCCCAGGTATTCGCCACCCCACCCCACCCACCCCACCCCCCAGGCCTCTCAGCCCCACCCCCAGCTTCCTCCTGTTCCCCGAGCCTCCATCAGCTTCCCTGTGCTCTGCTCCTGCAACATTTATGACGCTTTCTCTCCATCAGCCTCTCCCCAGTTGTCCTTTGATTAAAAAAATAATAATAACGTAGACATAGCTGCCTAGTACAAGGAAATGTCTACCAGATGATCTCCAAAAACAATCAAACTGTTTCCACTGGAGACGAAGTCCTTAAATAGGATCCAACCGTAATGCTACCGGAATCTAGTCCAAAGGCTGCAGGACTCGCCGTGAGGAAGGGAAGAAAGGGAGGTGTCTGGCTGGGATTCTCTCATGGCCAGCAGCCCTGTCACTGGGCCAGAGAGTTTCTGGGAGTCCCGAAGCGGGACTGTTCATCAAAATCACAAAATGGACTGCACAGAAAACGCCGGTCTGGATCCGCCCACATGTGAGGATTAGTGGGGTCGGCGCCTCTGCGTAGCATCCTCCCTGAACATGAGGGGGAGAGACCTAATCACCCCAGCCCCCTTCTTAACAGCCCAGTTTGGATCAATTGACCACATCATCATTCAAAGCCTTCTGTAACCTCTTTGCACTCCACTCCTGTGGACTCCTAGGATAATGAGTCCCATATGTTACGAGGCGATCGAGTCCACCCTCATAGGTTGGGGTGTCCTGCCTTTCAGGGACCCTTGTCCTGGGGGAAGCTGCCCCAGCCAGGCGGGTCCCCCAGCGGGGTTTCCCGCCATGGCCCCTGCAGCCGGACGGCCGCCCTGCGCCTCCATGAGCAGCCGCGTGGAAGGCAGCAGCGGGGGTTGCCTCAGGCCCCCTTGTGTTCCATCTCTGGCCAGAGGCCCCTCAGCCGGGCCCCTGCCCTTTCTCAGCCTCAGTGTCTCATCTGTAGAACGGACCTAGCCCGCGCTCAAATGACCTCTCAGAGCACTTGTGAGGAGAGAATGAGAAGAGAGTGCTACCTACAAGGGGAATCCCTCCCCAGCCGAATGTACTTATTAAAAATTGTGTATTTATTCTTTTTGTTTTTGTTTGTTTGTTTGTTTTCAACAGAGAAAGAGAGAGAAAGAAAGGGGAGGGCCCAGAGCAGTCTCTGTAGTTGTACATTAGTTTTCAACATGATGGGTGCGGAGCTGTGCAGGGCAGGAACTGAACCAGGGGCCTCCTGCATGGGCCCCAACAAGAACTAAACTGGGGGCACTCCCCAGTTCAGCATATGGGTCTGCACAGGCTGGGACCAGGATTCGATCCTTGGGCCCTGGGACTGCAAGATGCGTGCTCGATGCCCTGAGCCATCCCGGCTTCCCTATTTATTCTTCCACGTGTGCATTTCAGTCACCTTCCAAGTTCTCTCCGTTGGATGCAATACACCTATTGAGACACTTTTTCCTCTGCTCTAAAGATTTCGAACTTACTGATTTCGATGCCTTTCGGTGCTTCTGCTGTTTTTCGTTTCGCCTCTCCCACATCAGCAACACATTTCCCTTTCAGGATGCTTTTCATCCGGGAAAACAAACAAACAAAAAAAGTGGTTTTGAGTGAGATGGGGTAAATAGGAAGGGAGGGGCATGAGAACCATGTTGTTCTTGGTCAAAAACTGCTGAGCACTCAGCGCGGTGTGGGCGGGGGCGTGGTCACGCCGCACGTGGTTCATGTCAATCACCCGTCATGAAATGGGCAAACGTGTTCAAAGAGTCTCCAAAACACAATACACGGAAGCTGAACGCAGCCTCTCCCAACCACACCAGCTGGTCCACAGATGCAGATGGGTCCCTAGAACACTCCCCTAGCGGGGAACCTGTTCTACAAGGGCCCGCCCTCCAGAAGATCACTCCATTTGGGGGGGGGTCTCCCCTTGTAAAAAGCACCCTTAGTACAGGTGGTTCTCAACTTATAATGGTTCAACTTAGCTTGTTCTATTTTCAGGTGCAGCAAACGTGATAATAAATGTAGTAGAAACCATATGTTGAGTTTTGGGTTTGATCTTTCCCCTGCCTAGTGTGATACATGCTACAACCAACCATTCTGTTCTTCCCTTTCAGGACAGTATTAAACAAATGATGACATTCGACACTGGACTCTAAAACAGGCTTTGTGGTAGATGGTGTTGCCCAACTGTAGGCTATATAGTGTAAGTATGCGGAGCGTGTGTTTGAGGAAGGCTAGGCTGTGATGTTCAATAGGTTAGGTGTACTCATTGCACTTTTGACTTACGATATTTTCAACTAACGATGGGTTTGGGGGACATACCCCCTGTGTACATCACGGAGCTTCTTCATGGTTACCGTCCTTTGGGAGGACGGCCATTGGACCATCTTCCTGTGGGAGAGCAGACATGTTGGGAGGTTACGGCTTTCCATTTCTGTGCCCATTTCCACACTGGGTTTGGGGCATGTGACTTCTATTATACTTCTCTTTTCTTGACACCCCCCCCCATTGGCCTTCCAAGTGGTATCCTCACCTTTGAGAGACTGCGCCTCTGTTAAGTGGAGGCCGAAGTCATATTTCAGTGTGGAGTGGGGAATTCCCAAACCCTCTTGTGTCTCTGCTCTTCCGCAGGCCTGGGATGACATACGCCTGGCTTTCCTGCATTATTTTCTAGAACAGTTTGGGTTAAGGTCTGATCTACAGGATGGGGGACCCACAAGGTCCCCTGCAGTGACATTCTGCTCTAGTCATTTCCTGCTCCCTACACCCCAGCCCACCTTGGGCCATGCTCAGCTTCTAGAAGAGTCTGCAGCATCTACAGCATCGCTCCCACGGGCCACCTCGCATTGGCATTTTCCTAGTGTTCTTGCTCCAAACCCAATTCCAGGAGGAAGTCCGTGGGGCAAGTGGCTAGAAGGAAGCGGTTGACTCTCTAGGGCAATGTAGCTTAAATCCCAACACCAGCGTGTCAGGGGACTGTCACTTTCTTCTGACAGTCAATGGGCAGCATTCAGTCAGAATAGAGAAGACAAGAGATGGCCTTTGCTTGCTGTACAGAAAGAGACAGAGCACGGAGCCCACGTGACCTCTGATGCATTTTTCAGAATTAGCACGGCTGTTTCCATTTGCCTCATGTCATTCCAGTTCTGCTCATTCCATTGGGATTTCATGTGTCAGATGTGGTTTTATAAGAAGCAAGAGAAGTGGTTCAGGGAGCAAAAGGAACAAACCTCGCTTGTTCATTCTATCTGGTTTTCATTTGTTTGTAATGAACTTAATTGGGGTTTGTTGTTGTTGTTAAATGCATTTTTCTTTTCTCAAAAGCCTGACATACGTTGGAGACCTTGGACGTTATCTAGCCTGGATCTGTGCAGAGTAGATTCCTTCTGGATGTTGTAGTCAGTCAGGGTGGATCTTAGAGATTCTGCTTCCCGGATCTTTGCCTTGATGTTGTCAATGGGGTCACTATGGGTGACTCCTAGGATGAGGTCTTATGAGTACAAAGTGACTCACAGTAACGAGCTCTCTTCCACTTGGCTTTCCGTCATGCCCAGCCTGCTGCCAAAACTCAAACATATACCGCTCAAGAGGGACATTCAATGTCAGCCACAAAAGCAGCATGTGTGAGTTTTGAAAGGCTCTCCATCCGGGAATCCAAGTGAACGCTCACATGTGTTCACCCTGGGTTCTGCAATGGTCGCCCTAATGCTGTATTCCACAGAGGGTAGGGGAGAGGGCCGCAGGGTGAGGGAACGGAGGTACACGCATTGGCTCCCAGGTTTGCGCGCTGTGACTTGGTACAACATGAACACCCTGGATGTTTCTTGAGCATTTGTCCACCTGTGTTTTCTCAGCAGGGTGGGCTGGCAGCCGTTGGGACTCTTGAAGGGCCTGGCTGGACCTGGGACTTGGAAGCTGCCGCAAATGGGGATATTTGCTTGGCTCGCTGGCTTATGAGCGCAAGATGGCCAAGCGTCATAACAGTTCGGCGGCATTTCCTTCATGATTGGCACCGTTCATTAAGAGAAGAAGCAAAACGAGAGGCTCCCTTGGGAGGGGCTGTGGGATGGGACAGTCAGATCCCGGCAGTGAGGGACCGTCCCCAAAGGAATGTGCCTTTCACACAATTAGGTGTTTGAAGGAAGACGGGCAGCACGGCTGACTAGTTTGGGCTAATTGAGATTGACATGGGTCAAAGACCAGAGGGCTCCTGCCCTGCAGGCGGGTGACATCCGTTCTGGATCCCTAGATGAACAGTGGCCCATATGTGCCTGGGGACAGTGGACGGGGCCACAGCTGTGCTTTGTCAGGGGCTAGGCCCTTCCCCCTGGAAGCTGCTGGCCGTCGGTGGGGAGTCTGAGGGCCTCCGATTCACCCAGGTGGAGTCACGTGGAATACGTTCCCCCTGCACACCCTCTCCAGGAGGGAGAACTAATGAGGCGTCACTGTCCTCTCTCTGTGTGTCTGTTGGACGTACGGCCTCTGCAAGACAGATGTGCTTCTGAGCTGTGCACAGGCTGCCATGGGGGTGCTCAGCATTCCGTGTTGGGTGTTAGAAAAGCAGGCCGCTGCTGTAGATGTAGAGTACAAGCGGGGACCCCCCCCACAAAAGACCTGGAGTTCATTTACGCAAAGTTGTGTATTCATTCTTCCGTGCTTACACTTCAGTCCCCTTCCAAGTCCTCTCTGTAGGATGCAACAACCCTATCGAGATGCCTTTTCTACCTCTCACAACAGCTTTTAAACTCATGGGTTTGGAAGGCCTCTAGTGCTTCTGCCTTTTTTGTTATTGTTGTTTCATTGTTATTTTTGTTTCACCGCTTTCACATCAGCAAAACGTTTCCCTTCGAGGATTTTTTTCATCCAGGGAAACAAAAAAAAGGTTACTCAGGGTGAGATCAGATGAATCGGGAGGGTAGGGTGTGAGGGTCATGTCATTTTGGGGTCAAAAGTGGCTGAACACTCAGTGCGGTGTGGGCAGCTGCCTTGTCATGCTGCACGTTATTCCTGCAAATCACTCATCATGAAATGAGCAAATAAATGCACTGAAACTGTCCCTAAAACACATTCACTGAAGCCAAACGCAGCCTCTCCCCACCACACCAGCTGGGCCACGAATGCAGATGGGTCCCCAGAACACTCCCCTAGCAGGAGAAGCCTGTCCTACAAGGGGCTCACCCTCCAGAAGAAAATTGTGGCTTTTTTGGGGTCCTCCTCAAATAAATTTCTGTCCACAACTGACATCCCACTTCCTCATACTCTTTCAACCACCTGCAGCTGATTGTACGCCCTCTCCTGCCCAGCCTGCTCTCGGGGTGGAAAACGCCTTCCTCTTCATTGGGAAGCTCTCCCGTGTGGGCCAGGCCCGATGGCACTGGAGTGCATGTTGGGAAAAGCCCCTTCTGCCCCTGGTGGATACACGTGCATGGCAGTGGATGGCTTGGCCACCTGGGTACAGGCTGGGTTTCCGTGCCTGGTGGCCCCTGTGGCCAAGTGCCCAGTGTAGGGCACAGGCCCCACAGGTGTGCCCTAGAGCCCTGGCAACTTAGTCTGAAGTGGCACCCATGTAGAGAGGCCCTGAGACTCATGGAGCATCAATACCGGCGACATGCCCGAGGTCCCAGCCCCGAGTTCTCTTCGGGTCCCTTGTGGAGCTCACAGACGCCCCTCTGAATTCAGACCTCTTGGTTGGTGGCTGCATGAACCTGAGTCCAGAGCCGTCTTTCTCGCTAGGAGAGAACCCAGACACTTTTCTCCCTCCTTCCTGCCCTCCCTCCCTCTTTTCAGATGCTTAAGCTCATTGACAAGTCTCGGGTTCATAAGAGGCTCTAGATTTCCCATCGTCTCTAAAAGTCCCCGAGGAAAGAAAATGCCATGTTGGTGACCAAACAGAAATGGAAGGGAAGAAAAATATAGAGACAGCAAACTCACATCCCTACTCCAATGTGCTCTCCTGCTACAGGTGCCCAAACACTAAGTTTCCCTGGAGAAATCATGGCAGGAGCAACGACGTAAACGAGTGGATGGTGGCCTTATGCGTTGCTGCACAGACGTTGAGGGACATTTAGACAAGGGTCATAGCTCCTGTAGCTGGACTGAAAAATGAGTCCGTGGTGAAATTTTCGTCTGTCGTCAAACACACTTACTAACATCACTTTTTTCTTTTTTTTGTTTAATTTCTCAAAATGGATCAGGACGATTGTGTAGTTGTCTGAAGAGCCACTTGGCGCTCCCTCAATAATTCAACCAGAGCTCAGTTCCCATGACATGGAGTGGGTGAGCAGGGACAGAGGGAGGCATAGAAAACACATGTCTGCCATTGATTATGAGTGACCTTGATCAGACGCCTCCAAGAGCGGGCAGATTGGGCTTGGACTGGAGGATTTCGTAGGCACGTGTCACCATTGCTACCCACAAAAAATGCTGTAGTCTGGAAGTCCTCTAAAAAGAAGCATCCCTCTCATTTTTGTCTCTGTTTGCCTCCATCATGTTAGTCCATTATTTCCGTTTCTCTCTTTTCCTCTCTTGTTCTCACTTCCTCCTTTTCCCATTCATCTTTGTTCTTATTTCCTCCCTCGTTCCTCCTTCCTTTGCATGTGCTTCCTGCTTATTCGTATTTAGAGGTACTGAATTACGTTTTATAGGCGCTGATCTTCATGTTAGCCCAATTAGTCAATGTTTTACATTTCCATCTAAACACAGAAAGGAGACAGTCACACCAAAATTTAAAAAGTATTTTTTAATTCATACATCATCTTCCACTGTGATGTCCTCAGAAGACCTCCTAAGTGAAAGCACTCTCTCCCCCTGGCACTGAAACGAGCAAATCCAGGAAATGACCTTGTGGCTTCATTAACCTCCAAGAGGGATGTTAAGTGGGAGATGTTTTACTGACGGAGGACAAGGTCACTCCGTGGCAAATACCTCGTTGCCTTGGTCTTGGATGTGATAGGTAATAAAGGGGACATGTTATAAAAGTCACACACGGCTGAAAGGTCGCTGTGAGTGCACATAGGTTTGTAGGGAGATGGGAGTCACTTCAAGGTCATGAAAATATCCGGCTATCCTGGAAAATGAGCTCAGCTGTCTCCGCACTTCAGGTCCAGCAGGTCAGCCTTCTGCGGGTCAAGAGCAAGTGCTCAGGTTGGCACAGGGCTTCGCTGGCTGATCCCCGGAAACCCCGGGACTCTGACCCTCAGCGAAACACGCACATCTGGAATGAAACGCAACCTCTCCCTCTTCCGGCTTCTGCTCCTTGATATTTCATTATTATGACGAGAGTGCGACTCAGGCTGCCTGCTTTATTTTTCACAATGATCAGAACGGCTCTTGATGGGTGAATCGGGAATGCTGTTTATTTGTTTTCTAATCAGAGCCTGTGACTCAACTTATTTTTCAAATCTTGAATGAACAAATCTGACACTTAAAAAAAAAAAGCACTACACATGTCGTAAGCTGTGTACACAGAGCAGTCTTGCAGATCGCTTTCTGCTCATCGCTCTATCCATCCTCTGATGTCTGGCAAATACTACTATTATGTATGTCCTGGCTCCCACCTGGAATTAAGATGATAAGAACTATTAATAAAAGGAACCTCAGGCATCACCTGGTCCAATCTCCAGAGAAGGAAGTTGAGGTTCACGGACTGACGTCACATGCCAAAGTCACTCACTGGGGTTGTTACAACTGGGCCTAGAAACTGTCGTACTTCTGACACTCCCCCCCACCCCCAACCTTTCCATCTGCCTCTCCCCAAATTTGAAACATGAACAATTGCTGGCTCCTGAAACTATTTTCTTTTTTTATTTTATATTTTAAAGATTTCCCTTATTCTCTTGAGAGAAGGCATGAGAGAGAGAGAGAGAGAGAGAGAGAGAGAGAGAGAGAGAGAGAGAGAGAGAATGGGGAGGGCCCAGGGCAGTCGCCACAGTTGCACATCACTAGTGGTGACATGATTTCGTTCCACACAGGTGGGTGTGGGGCCACACGGGGCGGGAACTGAACCGGGGGCCTCCCACATGGGAGTTGAGAACTTTCAGCACCAAGACATCCCAGTGGCTACCCGTTGCACCGCAGTTGAGCATATGGGTTTGCACGGACCGGGGCTGGGAATTGAACCCTGGACCTTGGGATTGTAAGGCAAGTGCTCAACCGCTGAGCTCTCCTGTCCTCCTCTGACACCATTGTAGGTGGTACAAGCAATCCAATTAGACAATAGGACCGCATAGGGAGACAGCCCTTTCCACTCCTCGTTTTCTCGTCCTGATTGCACCAACTCTCCCCAAATTCCATCTCAAACTCTGCATCAGCTGCCGTTGCTCCTTTCTAGAAACTCTCAGCTGGAGAAGCTATTGCTCCAGATCAAGCCACAGGTGGTTGTGTTCGTGCGGATACATGTGCGTGCGTGCAGATACGTGTGTGTGCGTGCGGATACGTGTGTGTGCGTGCGGATACATATGCGTGCATGCGTGCCTGCTTGGGCTTTGTCTGCTCATTTAATTATGAGTTTTCTTGCAGTCTTTTTTTCCTCATGCAAACACATCCTAAGGGAAAATTTTTCTGAGAGGCTAAAACTCCCACTTAATGCTCTGAGTCACCACAGTCTTTGTTTGTTTGTTTGTTTGTTTTCTGAGAAATGTTCACCACAATAATCCATCATGAAATAGAGTTACATCTTTTTTCTTTTTATTGTGTTGGGAATTTTTCAGATCTGCTCTATTAGCAAAGGAGATCTTAAGGAGGAAAAAGGAAACGTCTGTTCAGGGCTAGTCTTAAACTTGAATACTTGCTCATCTCCCTCTTTAACTGACACACAGCAAACCTTCGGCTCAAGGAGCAGCCGGCGAGTAAAACTTAGCAGCGTTGGTTTGTTTTCATTCTCTCGTTATAGAAAGTGCATCAGTTATTCACAACTGTGTAATAGAGACACCAAAACATAGTGGCCTAGAACAACAATAAACTCACCTCACACAGTTTCTGTGGGTCAAGAATTCAGGAGCATTGGGAGGCCGGGAGAGCTCAGCGGTTCAGCGCTTGCCTCACCATTGCGAGGTCTGGGGATCAAGTCCCGGCCCCGGCCCGTACAACCCCACATGCTGAACTGCCGGGCAACTGGTCACCACTGTGATGGTGGCGAAGGTTCTCACCTCCCATGAGGGAGGCCCCCAGTTTGCTTCCCACCCCACGTGGCCCCACACCCACCTGTGTGGAATGAAACCATGTCATCACTAATGATGTGCAACGATGGAGACTGCTCTGGGCTCTCCCCCTTCTCTCTGTCTCTTTCACCTTCTCTCAAACAATTAAATGAAAAAAAAGATTTCAGAAGCATCATGACTGGATCGTTTTGGCTCGAAGTCTCCCGGGAGGTTGCAAGTCACAGTGTCACGGTCGTCCGGAAAGTTGACTGGGTCTGGGGACCTGCTTTCACAGCCACTCAATCCCATGACTGTTGGCAAGAGGCCTTCTTCCTTGTCACACGGACCTCGTCACGGGGTGGCTGGCATGGCCTCCCACAGAGCGAATGCTCGGGTGAGAGAGCACGGCCGAATCAGAATGCGCTTCACAACCTCACCTGCGAGGTCACACTCCATCTTTTCTCCAGTGCCCTCTTTGTCACCCAGGCCACCCCTACTCCATACGGGGGGGATGGCACAGGGCTGGGACATGCAGCATCGGGGGCCACAGTGGAGGCTGCTGACCACGGCATGGGAGACGTCTTCTCTTTGCGGCCATGTTGCGTTCTACATCGACGGTCTAAATCGCTATCTGTGAGCGGGGAACAGCTAGCCTGAGCTACATAGAAATGTCTAGAACGCTGAATTCTAACGCAGGTGGCCCCGGGTATCAGAGAGGTTGTAGCGGTCTGGAGACCCTGGAGGGTCCCACACCCTCTGGACCTCCTGTCTACTCCAGGCAGTTCTCACCTCCCTGGGGACAGGGCACAGAGCGGCAGATCCCTGTGGACCTGTCCCGTGCTCCCAGCAATGACCCTCTTCGCCTAGCTCTGAAGGGATCCTCTTGTCTCTGATGTATTAATACTCTGGGGCCACCTTATGCACCACCGGGTGTCTATGACCTTGAGATGACCTCAGTCCTTACTTTGTGTCCCTCTTTTGCTCGTTGCTCCTGCCTCCCTCTGCAGTGAGTCGTCTGTCCCAAACCAGGCATGCCTTTACCAGGGAATGAGGTCTGTTAGGGAAACAACTCTATAAAGGGTCGTTAGAGACCGTGGACTTGAGTTTATCAAGTGGCTTTAACAAGGTTTCTTGTCTAAACATCTTTGATGTTTGCTTCCTTGAATGTAGCTCTTTTTGTACTCCAGCGGGTTCTCCATAGATGTTAGAATATCTTTTCTAGATATGATGCACCCAAGACCAGGCTGAGCAGGTTCTTCATTCCAGGTTTGCTGACATACTCCTGGTTACTCATATTCATATTTTAATTTGTTTTTAAAATTTTATTTTATTGTTTGAGAGAAGGTGACAGAGAGAGAGAGAAGGGGGAGGGCCCAGAGCTGTCTCCATAGTTGCACATCATTAGTTGTGATGTGGTTTCATGACACACAGGTGGAGGTGGGGCCACATGGGGCGGGAACTGAACTGGGGGCCTCCCTCATGGGAGGCGAGAACCTTCGCCACCATCCCAGCAGTTACCAGTTGTGCCTCAGTTCAGCATATGGGTTTACATGGGCCGGGGCTGGGAATCAAACCTGCGCCTCGAGACTGCAAGGCAAGCACTGAACCACCGAGCTATTCCACCCCCGCCCCCATGCTTACTGTCGATGATGGTTATTCTGTGCACGTGGCTCTCTCCTTCTGAAACTCCAGTTCTGTGGACCCATCATGGACCACTCTGCTAAGCTTCCTGTAGTTCCTTTCCTGTTTTCCTTTCTTTTGTCTCTTTTCTGAGAGCTACTTACAACTTTACTGTCTGACTTTCAGTTAATAATTTCTGACACCGTGTTCATAACCCCCAAGGTACTGGTATCTCTTCTGTGCTTTGACTGTTCCTTTACTTAAAAACAAAATTCTGTTCCCTGTTCATGGTTCCCAGAAGTAATACCCCCCCTTTTTTTTAACATTCTTCTCTGAAGATGTTAGTAATGTCCTTGAAGCTGGCTTCCTCCTGTAGTTTGTGTCCTACCTGTTGTTTCTAGTTGTTGGCTTTATTCTCCATCTCAACAGTTTGCCCTGTATCTGTTCAGTGTAAGAATGAGGGACAAAAAAAGCACATTGGAAGCGCTGAGCCTATGGGTGTAGTCTGGGGACAAGATACTAGAGGGAATTGAGCAGGAGGTTACTATACAGTGTGGTCACTACTGTGATTTGTACAGCACTGGATGTCACGGGGGGACTGGACATGAGTGGGCATCTGACTTTGACAGAGGGTCAAGGGAGGCTTATCTTCATGGTTGGTAGCTGGGCTTAGCCTGTCAAAGGACATTCCAGGTCCAAGAACAGCATGCATTTCCTCATTCATTAAATACTCTCAGGTATCAGGCATTGAACTAGGGTACGATAAGGAAGAAAACAGACGTTCTTGCTTCAAGAGGAGAAGGCAGACAACGAATCAAGCAATTACAGCACCGTGTGAGACAGTTGGGAGGAAACGCTGTGTTCCAGCCTTTGCATTAGGAATTGGACTGCAGTCTGCCTCCAAAGACACTGCCAGAGTGGGGAATGGCATCTCAGGTATCTGGTGGGTGACAGGAGCCTGGGAAGACCCCTCCCCCACAGCCCTTCCCGCCACTGTAACTTTCAAAGACCCGAATGGCTTTCTTCTCAGCCCCCGCTTTGTAAACTGAATGCTCTGTGGGCGTTTCGCGCTTGAAGGGATGACTTACAACTGCACCCTCTTTGGAGCTCGGCTCTTTGAGAGGGCCGGCCCTGCCTGCCATTTTATGAATGGCGAAATGTGGGGTTCAGTCGGGACCAGATTTCCCTCTGGGGGGGATGGGCGCTTCCTCAAAAGCCTTTGATCCTTCGGGCATGGCTGTTGAGTGCCATGTGTTCTTAGCACTGTGACTTCAGAAGTCACTTAATTGCTTTGTGCCTCTGTGTGTGTGTGCGTGTCATGCTTGTGTGCTTGTCTCGGCCTCTCTGTCTCGTGTGTGTGTGTGTGTGTGTGTGTGTGTAACCTGAGTGGAATGGCCCCTTGCCACTCATCAGGAACAGCCATGCCCCTGCCCCACCTGGAACATAGTCAGGAACACCTTAGACGAGTTAAGACTCGCTCCGGTACAACCCGAAGGGGCATCGAATGAATGTAAGGGCGGGGGGCGTGGAAATGAATGAGGTAAGAGCTGAGAGATGGCTTTTCGATCGAGTTTTGTCAGCAATGAGGTGAGCGCCCTTAAACTTTCTTTCCTGGTGCTTTTGTCCTTTGTAAATGGGGGGTGGGGGGTCAGATCTACCCGACAGGCTTGCTTCCCCCTCTCACAGGGAGGATCAAAGCAGGCACTGAGGGGAAAGGCACAAGGCTGACGCGAAAGAGGACCACCTCAGGCATGGGGATGATCCTACAGGGTGGAGCGCCCGGCACCTGCCTGGGATTCAACAGCAGAATGAGGCTGAGAAAGCAGGTGCCGAGCAAACTCGGGGGGTGATTGGAGGTGGCTCCGGAGCCTTGTCCGTACCATCGCTCTTCCCGGCGTCTCTGGGGGGCAGGCTCTCCAGGAGCAGGCCCTCCCGGCCGCCCTCCTTGCCCTGGTGCCCGCAGCAGAGAACCCAGAAGTTTCCCAAGTTGCTGCTCCAGTCGGCCCGGCAGCCTCATCTGGGAACCGGCTGAAAATGCAGAACCTCTGTCGCCAGGCGCTCAAGGAACGGAGACTCCGAGCGTGGGGGCGGCCAGCTGCTGTCAAGTTGTTCTAGGACATTCTGCGGCTCTTGCCAATGTTTACGAACCAGGACCCCGAAGAAGCGCCTCCCCAACTGGAATGTGACTGAGCAGTTTGTTCACACTCGGATTCTGACGTGAGAGTCTACCCCGGCCCGGGCATGATCCTGCTTCTCTCCACGGCCCCCAGGTGACACAGGGCCACACCGTGAGGAGCCAGGCCCCAGGGGAAGGAGGCTGGGGTGCAGGGGACGTGGGTTCTGGCACCGGGCCTGCCACCCGCTTGGGGGTGACTCACGAGCAGCTCGCTGCCCGGTCCACCTCCAGTGTGTCCCCCGGTCTACACACGCGGGCAGCTATTCCCTCCAATTCTTCCCAGCTTGATCCCGGATCACTCTCATTTGACGAATTCTTCTCAGGATGTGGGGCCCCGTGGATTCTCAGAGAGGCTCCGGAAGCACCTCAGCAACAGCCGTGGAGTCGCCGAGCTCGAAGGAACCAGCCAGATGCAAACGGAGGGGCGTTCCAGAGGGGTCTACACCGGGCCACATGGGAAGAAGAAGAATTCTCTTGGGCCACACATCACATACACTCACACGAATGATAGCTGAGGAACGAGGAGAGGCAAAAAAAAAAACGGTCGCAGAAAATCTCAGCATGTTTTAAAAACATTTACACACGTGTGTGGGGCCACGTTCAAAGCTGTGCTGGGCTGCACGTGGCCCATGGCCAGGGCTTGAACAAGCCCACGTCTTGGCGCCCTAAGTCAGGAGTTCGTTGGCTCTCGGAGGCTCCCTGGCTTCTGGGGAGACGCTTTGGGCGGAGAACCTTGCTCCGGTCATGGGAATGGTCCACATTTAAGAGAAGCGGACCCTTTCCCATCCCTCCGTGGCTGCCTTAGGCATCCTGTCCTGTGTCCTAGGTCCTAGGTCACCCACACCGCTCCTGACCCCCGCCAGCCCTCGCAGCTTCCTCTTCCCCTTGGCCTCGGACCGACTTTTGTTTCTAGAGCTTTGCACACGTCCCTGGGTGTGCAAGCCGGCCAGGCTGTTGTGATAAACAACCCACAGAGCTGAACTCTCCCGGGGAGCCGTGGCTATGGTGAGGTGCTTCCTGCTTCCAGGGGAAGCTGTTTGCCAGTGCCCAGCTGGGGAGGCTGCAGCCTGGTCCCCTTGGCAGAGCACAGGGGGGCTGAGCCTCTGTCGGGGTCTGTATTTGTGTAGAGGAGGCGGCGGGAAGGGGAGGGGAGTGGCGGGCCCCAGAGGAAGAGCCGATCGTGGCTTCGCGTGGCGTGGCGTTCGTTCCGGGTCTGAGACCAGCCTGGACCGGCTGGGTCCAAGACAGTGGAACCAGTACTCAGGTTCCGGTGAGGCCTTTCTGTTCACGTTCATTATTATTACTTCTATTATTATTTCTATTATTGCGTTCGTTATTATTTCTGTTACACAAGCTTATGTTCCTTGAACAAACGTTAGAAAGAAACAACTCACAGCCCCTTCCCTTCACAGCTGACTGTTAGCATTTCGCATATTCCAGGCATGTGTTTCCCTTATAAGCCTAATGAGATGGCTCTGGGCCCTCCCCCTTCTCTCTCTCTCTCTCTCTCTCTCTCTCTCTCTCTCTCTCTCTCTCTCTC
>PVKE010012505.1:0-38202 GCA_004027555.1 Craseonycteris thonglongyai | reverse complement strand
AGTAAAAGAGGAGCTGTTGCAAATATTACCAATGAAAGGACAGACGAGAGGTGAGGATATTTATAAAACTTTCAGAACATACGCCAGGTCGATAAACATGCCTTTGCATAAGTTGTCTGTGATAACTACCGATGGGGCACCAGCAATGGTTGGTAAAAACAAAGGATTTATTGCCCTTTGCAGGAAAGATGAATCATTTCCAAACTTTATGTCCTACCACTGTATTATCCATCAGGAAGCTTTGTGTTGTAAAATACTGCCCTTTGAACATGTTATGAAAATAGTCACAAAGATAATCAACTCTATTCGAGCAGCTTCATTGCAACACTGACTTTTCAAGGCTCTGTTAGAAGATACTGAAGATAAAGAACACGATCTCATCCTGCATACTGAAGTACATTGGCTCAGTAAAGGTAAAGTTCTTATAAGATTTGTGAACTTAATTGAAGAAATAAAAACATTTATACATGATAAAAATGAAAATGATGAACTAACAGACTCTTGCTGGCTGGTGGATTTGGGTTTTCTTGCTGACATCATGGAAAAATTAGATTCTTTCCATTGGAGTTGCAGGGAAAAGACAAAAATATAGCTGAAATGATAAGCTCTGTAAACGCATTGAAAGCAAAATTGACTTTGTTGATATCACATCTGCATATCAAGTCTCTCGTGCACTTCCCATATATGAGGAAAATGTTAGGTAGCAATGAATTAAACGTGTCATTATTTATTGAGACCCTGCAAGTGCTTCAAAAACAGTTTGAAGAGAGATTTCTGCAGTTTACAAATATCGAGCCAATTGTCTCCTTCTGTATCAATCCTTTTACTTGCCAAATAAATGGAATAGACCTAGCCGCATGTATTGCAGACCTTGTTCAGGGGTAAGCAGAAGAACTAGAGTTAGAAATTTTGAACCTTAATAACGATATTTTGCTAAAATCCTTAATATCAGAGAACTTATGGAAAAGAGTCGACAAAGAAAGGTTCCCATTTTTAAAAAAAGCGGCATATAAAATCAAATCATTTTTTGGGTCAACGTATTTATGCGAATCTTTGTTTTCAAACATGAATTTAATAAAATCACTGTATAGATCTCAACTTACCAATGAGCATCTTAATAATTGTTTGCTAACAGGGTTGTCATCATACTCTCCTAATTACGAGGCATTGGCCAATGAAATGCAATGCCAAAGATCACACTGACAGATTGTTTTTTTATGCTTTCTTTTATGTTTTTTTCAATGATTTTATTATACATGTGTTTTTTATTTACTTTGTATTACATTTTGTATATATGTTTCTTTGTGTGTATATAATTTGTACAATAAATTTATTATTTTAAAATTATTTTTGTTTATTATTTTTTATTCTTGTTCAATAATAAATATCCTTAGACATAGCTGGTGCCCGCCGCCCTACCGATAATTTAGAATGCGCCCTAAGGTATAAAAAGGTTGGGAACCCCTGATATAGGATATAAAAATCAGGTATAAGAACCTGCTAACTGATCGAACAAGTGAATACACTTGACCTTTGAGGAATCAGAGTAAAACAAATGTAGTAAGAAGTTCAAATAAGGCACTCCTCATTTAATGACCGAGTTCCATTTTCCTACGACTGGGTCATTAAATGAATTGGTTGATAAACAAGGGCCTTAAAGGCAGATGTATTGGCACCATAGGGTATGCATTTTTTTTTTATAGATGTCATGTGACACCACACTTACAAACAAAATATATAGTCTTGTGTGATTATGAACGCTTTGTGTAGTGAACAATAATTGCAGAAATGAGACAAAGACTGAGAAAGGGAATTCCGGAGGCTCACACAGAGTGAGAAAAGGGATTCCCATGCTGGAGAACTGATCATAACTCCCAGTGGTCCTTAAACAGGTAGGTCATTAAGTGAGGAGTGGCTGTAGATTAGTCTAACCTGGAACAGAAAAATGAGATGGTCTTAATGTGAAATTACAAGGTCAAGTTCAGCTAGCTTAAAAGAACCAGGATTTTAGGTGATTGAATGGTGTGTATTAAAAAATAAAATAAAATAAGGCTTTATTTAAAGTCATAGTGGTTACTTAAAATACAATGAAACCATTTGGAGCTAACCAAAAGTTAATTGAGTGCACCTGAAAATTTATTAAACTCTAATGAGAGAGTTGGACTATGAGTGAACACCGAAGCGCCAAACAATGGGGATTAGATTTAGGCAGAAGCCCTCAGAACCTAGGTGAAAATAGTAGAAACTAAGAGAAAAGCATGGATGCAGCACTGTTAGAATAAATCAGGCATGGGAATGGAATAAATAGATGATACTGAGATGCCACAAAGCCCGGTAATTATCGATGTAAGCCCTGTAGGGAAGATATGGGATAACTTGTTTTCAGCATAAAGACTTTTCATAAATGCTAGCAAACTTTTCAAAGAAAAAAAACCACCAAAACATATTGAAGCAACTTCTGAGAGAGAAAGACATTAGGATTTTCAGAAGAAAAAATACTGCATGAAATTATCAAAGAATGAAGAAGCTACTTAGCACATGCCATGATGTAAAAAGCTTTCTACTGATTTTTCACTGAGAAAAAAGAAGCACACATGTCTGTCAACATGTTAGTTACTGCCTAACTAGTAAATCTATTTTGGCTGGTATTAGCATAACCATACTAGCTTTCTTTCAAATAATGTTTGTCTGGCATCTTTTTCCATCTGGTTGTATTCAATCTTAATTATTTAAGTATTTCAGAGCACCTCTGTAAAAAGCATATTAACTATGTTTTATGAACCCCATCCACTCTTTTGCCTCCTAACTGAAGAAGTTGAGGTCCAGTTACATTTATTATACCTATTGGATTTATAAATTGGATTTATTTTAACAAAGTTATTTTGTGCTTCTGTTTGTCCTCCCTATCCTAAGCTTCATTTCTTCTTTTTTCTCACCTTCTTTTAGACTGATTATTTTTTTCATTCTGCTTTTTCCCTCTTCTATTTTGAAAGTTACATCCACTAGATTCTAAAGTAAATCAGCATTTTTATTCTCCTCCCCAAAAGAAAGAAACTTAGACTATTATTCACTTTCAACTTATGGTATTGCCATGTATTTTAGTTTTATCATGTTTGGCTAACTACACAAGATATTTTAATTGTGCTTTATTCAGGCAATATTAGCTTTGATTTTTTTTCATTTGCCATATCCTTTACTTTTTTTACTTTTATTTTATTTAAGACTTATTTTTATTTTTATTTATTTATTTTTTTTGTCAGAGAGAGACAGAGACAGAGAGAGACAGAGAGAAGGGGGAGGGCCCAGAGCAGTCTTCAGAGTAGAATGTCATTAGTTTTCTTCATAGTTTCATTCACAGGTGGGCACGGGGCCATACAGGGCAGAAACCTGCCAGGGACCTCCCATGTGGGAAGCACACCCAGGACAGGAGCTGAACCAAGGGCTTCCCACATAGAAAACTTGCCCTGTGAGAACCAACTGGGGGCATAGCCCAGTTCTGCATATGGGTCCAAACAGGCCAGGGCTGGGATTTGATCCTTGGACCCTGGTGCTATAAGACAAATGCTCAACCCGTTGAGCCATCCTAGCATCCCTTTTATCCTTTATTTATTAATCCTTTTTTTTCTTTTAACTTCAAATTTTTTATCTGGGTTCATTTTGTTCTGCCTAAAATTATCCTCTAGAATTTTCCTTAATAAGATTTAAAGGTTGCAAACTCTCTCAGTTTTTGATTGTTTGAAAATATCTATTATGCCCTTCTTCTTAAGAACTGTTTTTGCTGGATTTTTGGCTTCTAAACATTGACATTTATTTTCTGTCTGTACATCGTACAGATTTGTTGTTTTCAGATTTCTGTTGTTTCCTTTAAGAAGCGAGCTGTCAAATTTAGCCTCACTCCTTGGAAGGCTATGTGTCTTCTCCCTGTGGAGGCTTTTAGCATCTTCCCATGGTTCCTCGGTTCTCATCTTACCGTATCTAATAGTGGATTTCTTTGTATTTATCCTACTTTGTATCTACAGTTGGGCTTTTAAAATTTCTAGATTGATGTTCTCAAAACTTCTTAGCTATTTTTTTTTTTTTCAAATGTTGTTTCCGTGTGATTGTCTGCTTCTGGCACTCACATTAGACCTATATTAGCCTTTCTCACTCTAGTTCCATGAGTCTTAAACTCTTTCATATTTCCCCAACCTTTTATCTCTCTATGCATCATTCAGCACAGCTCAGTCAGCTCTACTAGTTCACTATTTTCTCTTAGGCCAAATTCTACCTTCTGTTTCTGGGATGAAGGTAGTTCTTCCAGAAAAGAACTATAGTTGGTTCTGCCAGGCCACTGGTACTACTATCATTCTATGATCACTCGGAACTACACTTCTTTGGCAGTGTAAACCCATGTGTACTTCTTTTTTTAATGTAAGGCAGGGGTCTCCAAACTACGGCCCGCGGAGACCTTTTTATCTGAATAAAATAATATTAAATAAATAATTAAAAGCAACATCTATGTTTTGATTCTTTTTTATTTGGACCTCGAGTGTGTAGTCAGCCCCCAAACTGCTGTTTTATAGTTAATGCGGTCTGCGGGCTGAAAAGTTTGGAGACCTCTGATGTAAGGGGTAATTACTACCTCTCTTCTTTAAAAAAAAAAAAAAAAGTTCTCTTAACTGTTGGGATTGTTTTCTCTAAAGGGAGCTGACATAGACCAGAATAGATTTGTTGATAACAGTTCCTTCCCACATTCTACTCTGGGTTAATGGCATTCTGTAGGAGATGGCACTCTGACTCAACTATTCCTGAAGAAAAAAAAAAAAGTGCCATATCTGTCCTCTTATTGAAAGTCGCAATTAACCTCAAAACTGAAGGTGATTAGAACTTGACCCACATGCAGACGGATTTGTAACTTCATCACTCCCTGTCACTAAGAGTTTTCTTTGAATTGATCTTTGGCTTGATACTACGTAATACTTACTATTAATACTTAAGATGAATGAAAGTGGTCTGATGTTCAATTTATAGCCAACAACACTTTTCAAAATGGCATTAAAAATGGTATTTGAATAAGGTTGAATATCTCTCTTTTATATAACAATAATGATTGAAATGAGAATATTATATGTAATTGAGAATTACAGTCACCATCTAAGAATTTCTAAGTACTGCTGACGGTTTAATGTCCTAATTCATGTACAGACTGGAAGGTTGGTAATTGGTTTGCCTGATGTTGTACAGTTAGAAATAAAACATAGGCTCTTATTACCTGATTCACAGTGAATTATCCTCAATTTAATAAAAATAAATATTCTCATAGAAAGTTGGCATAATCAAAGTAGGGAAAGTAAATCAGTACATCCCAGGCTCCATTTTAGGGCAAAAGAGAGGAAACTGGCTTTCAATTTATTATATAATAGTTGAAGCTCTTTCTACCTGAAGATGTGAGCAGCCTCAAATAACAATTTAACTGAGCACTTTGTTTAATCTAACCAAAAACCCTTTGTGTGCAATGCATTATGATACCCAACTAATGTATTCAACCAGTATTTACCTAACACTTTATTTAAACCAGGAACTGGATGATGGATGAGGTAGACCCTATTTTGCAATTCACGGAACTTAATGACACTGGTAATGAAGGGGAAGAAATAAAGAAGGGATTAAAATAAAGAAGTTTAAGAACTACAGCAGGTTAAAATGGAAGGCATAATGAAGAATCTGGAAAGGCTTCCTAGAGGAAAAGCATTTAGGCTGTGAGACCTAAAGGATGAGAAAAAGTCATTCAGATAAAGTAGGGAGTGGAAGGTGAATGCTTCAGAGAACACAGGCAAGGTCAAAGGCAGAGATGAGAGAGCATGGTGGGTTTGTTGATTAAATGAATGAACGAGTGAGTGAATATTCAATGATCAGACATTTTTAATTAGGGGAGAAATATGTTTTAGGACACCCTCCAGTATTTCTTTGGAGTTATAACATGAAGTGTTACTGTGGGTGGTGATTGGATATTCCTGTTTGACGTAAGTTAGATGGGAAGTAGAGCTCTCAAGGCAATTCTTAGGATGGCAAACAAGGCCTGTGATTTCAACTCTTTGAGTCTATAATTTAAGGATTCTATATATACCAAAGGGTGCTCCTGGATGGTAGGTTGAGATGACCTCACCTCTTTTGTCAGTGAGCCTGCAGGGAACCCCAATCAGTATAGTCACATACAAAGGACTCTAAACTGTGAGCTCCTATAATTTACATGGCATGTCATCTGCCTGCATATTGCTCTCAATGTGTTTGCTTACTGCTCCCCCAGCCTTGAGTAAAATCCTAGTTGAAATGTTCAGGTCCAGCTCTCAGTTGTGATAAGAGCATGAGACTCTTGGTCTCCACAGAACTGAGGACATTAAAGGAGGGAACTGTTCCCCTTTGGGGCCTCTATCATGGAGGCAGGGATATGTTTCACTGGCTGACTCTGATGGCTGATGAGCAGAAACAAATTAGTTGATTATATTTTCTGACCCCTCTCCCCCAAATAAATAATAAACACTGTAAAATAATCTCCTGGAGGGTTATTACTGGAAATTTTTTCTACAAGTGTCAGCCACCTCTTCCAGTTTGAGTTCCTGTTTCCTTTTGCTACTGTGCTTCACATAAAATGGGAAAACACAATCTGGCAATCTATTATTGGCTTTCAGAGGGTTTTGTGTGTGGGGGAAGGGGGGGTAGGGGTTTGGGGACTTGTGTTACATGGCCAGCCCCACAGGAAGCCCTTGGGGCTATTGTGAAGAGAAAATGATGAGTTTGAACATAGGATACACTAAAAAATAATGGAGTTCAATTGGCTTTTGGAAATGCTTCTTATATGTAAAGAGGAGCCCTGAACCAGCCAATAGCCGAGATTAACTGAGCAAATAAGAAAACTGGCTGCCAGGGGATGCTGAAATAGCTCAGTGACTAAGCATTTATCTCACAATCGTGAGGTCTGGGATTTGATTACTGGCCCCGGCCAGTGAACCCCATATGCTGAACTGGGGTACAACTGGTAACTGCTGGGATGGCTCAGTGGTCAAGGCTCTTGCCTCCTATGTGGGAGGCCCCCAGTTTGGTTTCCGCCCCACGCAGCCCCACACTCACCTGTGTGAAATGAAACTATGTCACAACTAATGATATACAACTATGGAGACTGCTCTGGGCCCTCCTCCTTCTCTCTCTCTTTCTCTCTCACCTTTTCTCAAACAATAAAATAAATATATATTTTTTTAAAAGAAAAGAAAACTGGCTGCCATTAATTAAACCATGCAATGCAAAGGGAAAAATCCTGTACTGCTATAAGGTGTCACATTAGGAGAACCGTCTATAATGAGCTGCCTGAGGATTTGCTAAAACATGGAGAAAATAATGATTGATTTAGGAATGTACAATAACTGTAAAGTTTCCTGTGGGAAAAATAAGGAAATATTTAAAACATCAGAAAAAAAATGCCATAGGGAATTTCAGCTCTTCTTAAACACAGTAGGTCTTGGCACAAGTACAAGAAGGCTGGAGTTGTTACTGCTCCCAAGCAGGGCAAATGGAGCCCAAATGATCCACTCAGGCAGGGTCACACCCCAGCTGTTTAAGTGGGGGAACAAAGGGGTGATTTTGTTGATAAACATCTTACAACATTAAGAACAGTTTAAGAAAACTCGTGTTCAAGTTTGGCATGAGGATGAGGAAAAATGAGGACAGCAAGAAGCTAGTAATGAAAAATAAATTTTTCTGCCTCTACTGTGGGAAAGGGCAACAATCTATGGGCGAACAGCAGGGACTGGGATGCGTATTCAGAAGCCTCTGAGAGCTACTCAGTAGGACCAGCTAAGTTGGAGGAACCCTGAGTGCAGAGGCTGCAGAAAATCCCAAACCTACTCTTGTTCACTTTTGGACTGTGCCCCAGGCCTGGGAAACGCTAGCTCCTGCACCCACAGTGTGGGGACATGTTGGCTCCCAGGCAACTAAGGGAAGTGGAGAGAGACCTATATCCACGTGCAGGGAAGGGGCTGTAGACACCAAATTTTCTGCTGGCCCCTACAGAGCTGTGAAAGCCAGGTAGCTCAAATCCTGCTGAAAAGTGCTCCCAAGAACATCATGGGGTCTTTTATAGTTCTTTTCCAATCTCACCTCCACCCACATTCAGCACACCTCCTGGGGGTTTGGGATTGAAGAGGTCATGTAGTTTCTTTCCCCTTTCTGAGAGGTAGAAGTTTAGATTTTGTGTCATATGGCATTGGAGGCTCCTTTCCTTGTTCAGGGCAGGAGAGAGAGTGGTTAGAAGTTTATGCTATGTTCTCAGTCTCTGTACAATGCTCCTAGAAGCAGTTTTGTGAAAGATTCAATTGAACTGGCCAAGCCCATTGAGTCAGCAGGAAGATCATTTTTCATGGTTTTCAGTGTGTTCAGAGTATGCTTCAACCTCAAGCCCTGCCCCTTTCTTTATCTTTTCTTTAAAGATTTATTTTATTGCTTAAGAGGAGAAGAGGGGTGGGGGTAGAGGGCCTAGAGCAGTCTCCATAGTTGTACATCGTTATTTGGGACATAGTTTCATTCCACACAGGTGGATATGGGGCTGTGTGGGGTTGGAACCGGACCAGGGGCTTCCCACATGGGAGAATAGAACCTTCATCCTTAGCTATCCCAGTAGTCACCAGTTACTCGGCAGTTACCAGTTATGCAGCAGTTCAGCGTATGGGATTAGCATGGGCCAGGGCTGCGAAGCAAACACTGAATTTTACGATTGTGAGGCAAGTGTTTAATCGCTAAGCTATCCCAGCCTCCCAATGCCCCTTTCTTTCTGCTAAGCTTTTTACAGAGCTTAGCACCGCCGGGTGGGCCTAGGCAAGTGCAAAGGAATACTTTAATATATGACCATCTAGCCAATTTGATCAGAAATTCCAAAGCACTGGATCCTTCTGTCTGTTTGAAAAATACCTAATGGAATGAAGAGAGTGAGAAAGGGTAGTTCTTTGGCTCACACAGGTTTCTGGTGCTAATAAGAAAACGTCCACATCAGTTTGGCCACCCTACCTACAAATAGCCAGCGTCAGTCAACTTTGTGTTGTTTCCTGATTTTCTGGGTGATTTCCTTTCACTTGATCCAGTCTGTTATATCAAAGGTGCACACAAAAAGTTCAAAGCAGGCGATGAAAGCTACTGTAACAGCACTGGCAATTTCAAACCCAGCAAGGCTGAATTTTTAATAAATGACTTTTTTCTCTTTCCTCTCTGAAGGTGAGGATCAAATCACCATGTATTTTTCTAATGCAATGATGATGTTTCTTCTTGCAGTGTTGAATGTTAAGAAAGGAAGGGGCTCATTTACTCAACACCATGAGAGTCAACAGGTATATACAATTTCAGATTATCAGTAGCTATTTTAACATATCAAGAGATATTCTACTTGAAATTTCCCTCATTTGCCACCTAACACTCTCTATCACTTTCCCTTGCTTTATTTTTCCCATAGAACTTATCACTATGTGACATACTATATATTTTACTCATTGTAAATAATTTTTGCCTCTCTTCCTCTGTCTTACACACACACACACACCCCCCACAATGTTCATGAGGCAAGAATTTTATTTTTGTCTCTTTTGTTCACTGCTATATCACCTGTACCTAGAAGGATGCACAGAATAGGGAGTTAAACATTTGTTGAATGAATGAATGCCTCAGAAGATAGTGCTTCTTCTGAAGTGAGTATTTTGACCTTGCCCAACATACACACTTCAAAGCTAGACCGCTTGACTGCAGTGACATCTCACACTTTTTCCAGCAAAGTCTGAGAAAGATCTGGCAAACAGTTCAGGGCTGCAAGCTGGTCTTAGCGTCAGAACTGCTGAGAGACCTTCTGGGCAACTCTGGATTCAGTCTTCACATACTAATTAAATCAACATTCCAGACACAATACAGGGAACGTAACTAAAGAACAGAGACTGGCTGAGAAATTCCACTTACTTCATGCACATCTGCCAATTGCTTCCTTCCTTCTCCTCCTCAAACAGTTCAAATCAGAATTTTAAAATAAAATCAAGGAGAAAAATAAAGAACAAAATCCCAAACTTAGCCAGTTATGGACAAATGCAATAAGTTCTGCAGTAGGTAGATATTTCACGTCTCTTTTATGAAAAGTTGCTTTGAAGAAGGTGTTGGGCTAATTTCTTCTATAAATGTGTATATGCTCTGCACACAAGGAACATTTAGTCTCTCACTCAATAAATATTCATTGGGTACCCACTCTGTCCTAAGCCCTTTGCTATGAATCGGATGCAGCTAGGAACAAGACAGTTATATTTACTGCCTTTTCCAAGTTTGAGTCCACTGGTAGATATTAACTAACAGTCACTTCAAAACCACTTGTGATGTTACCAAACACCACATTCCACTGTAAAACTGAATAGAGTTCTGGGGCCAGAAAACTTTATTGTAAAGTACCAGATAGTAAATAAGTATTTTAGGCTTGTGGGCCATATGGTCTCTGTCACAACTCCCCTTTGCTGTGGTGGAATGAAAGCAGACAATATGTTCATGAATGACCATGGCAGTGGCCCAATAAAACCTTATTTACAGAAACAGGCGCAAGCTGAATGCGCTTCTTTATTGGTTGGTCCCTGCTCTCAATGTTTTGTTACATTATAGTCAGATTCTAGAGATGTGATTCAGATAAAACTTTTGTTTTGGTTTCAATTTTTTTATGCAGTTTGTATACAAAGGTTTATGAAAGTGTGGGTTGATCAAGGAGTACAGACTTGTGAGATGAATAACTTCTGGGGATCTAATGTACAGCATGGTGATTATAGTTAATAGCAATTCAGTATATACTTGAAAGTTGCTAAGAGAGTAGATCTTAAGGGTTATCACCACAAAAAAATAAATGGTAATTATGCGATGTGATGGAGGTGTTCGCTAACGCTATGGTGATAATCATTTTGCAAAATATAAACGTATCAAATCGACACAATATATTCATGTTGTGTGGACTTACAAAATGGCATATGTCAATTATATCTCAATAAGGCTGAACAATTTCAAATTAAAAAAAAATTATTGTTGGGGATGTCGGGATGGCTTAGCGGTTTGAGTACTTGTCTTGCAGGCCTGGGTCCGAGGATTGAATCCCAGCCCTGGCCCGTGCGGTCCCATATGCTGAGCTGGGGTATGTCCCCAGTTCAGTTCTCACCAGAGTGAACCTCCTATGTGGGAGGTCCCCAGTTCTGCTCCTGTCCCAGGTATGCTTCCCAAGTGGAAGGCCCCAGGCTCATGGGGGCATGCCTCCCATGGGGAAGACCCCTGGCTGGTCCCTGTCCTGCATAGCCCTGTGCCCACTTGTGGAATGAAAACTATGTAGAAAACTAATGATGTGCAACTAACTGTAGAGACTGCTCTGGGACCTCCCCCTTCTCTCTGTCTCTCTCTCTGTCAAAAACAAAAAATAAAAAATAATTAATAATTGATTTCAGAGTTTATAATTATTACCTATGAGATGGTTAGTTTAAAAAAATCAACTAAAGCATTTAAAAAAAAGAAAATATAGGTTCATAAAATACTTGCTGTTCATTTGCAGCTCTTCAGCAAGCATTTCTGTCAGGGTGAAAAATTCAGGTTATACTGCCACTTTGCCTCTGTGGTCATAACTGTCAAATCTGTCTGGTTATCCCTGGGTCCCAATGGAGGCAGCTTTGCTTTGTCTCTTGATGTTTCCTACACATCATTTAATATAATATCAGGGAACAAAATGGCCCACTGACACTTAGCCACAGGCTGTATTTATAACTTGAGAGTGGATGACTATTTCACCATCCTCAGCATAGAACTATTTTGGCCTAAAGGGAACAGGCCATCTTGTCACGGTTCTTTGCTCTGGGGGCATCGTTCTGACATGCCATCTCCTCCACTGGGGCTCTTTCTTACCTTCGCTAGCTGCTGTGGGCTCCAACTCAGCTTCCGTTTATTAGTGGTTTAGTTGACCCTTGGGTCAGATATTTTTTATTTCCCTCTTTAGACCCACTCTGCCTCTTCTCCCGCTGTTCTCCGTATGAACTATATCAAAGGAATCTCAACCCCCTCGCTTCCTTTTGGTTCCAGCCAAGGAGGATTCCTAGCAAGAGATCTGAAAGAAGAAAGAGAATAAGGATAAGGTGTTTATGCCCCTGATTCTTTTCACGGAAGGTCACCTCAGGCTGGCTGCATCCCCTGATTGAAGGTTGATGCTCCTGGCTAAACACCAACTGCCTCCAGCCTTCTTCCAGAATCCTGTAGGACTCCCTCTCCTCAGTTTCCTGCACTGTCCCTGCTCTTTCCTCACTTCACCCACACCTTAGTACCACAGCCACTTTGTAAAGAAACCCCTTCTGGATTATCTTAATTTGATGGCGCCATCTGTTTCTGTGGGGACCCTGATTGATGCAACTGATTTGGGCTCCTGACCACACCATTAATTACTGTGCCCTCTGACAGAGAGCAGCAGAGAGGCTGCAGAGAGACTTCTAGAAAGAAGCTTCTTACAAAAGCTCCCTCCAATACAACATCACTGATTTTTAAGTCATCTAAACATTGAATCACTCCGAATGCAGTGTTCCTTGGTAAGAGGCATCAAGCATACAGCTCAAACTAGTTGTCATACTGATCTGCGGGATGTGACTCATAGTAGCAGGTCTATAGGGCTGTGAGCATAACTGTAAACCAGTCTCCAGAGCTCCTACTCATGAGGCAGAGCTCATGAGCCTCAGCAACTCAACACCATCGACTCTTACAGCCAAGCACAGCTTGCAAGCAGCTTTGTAGACTCCCGTCGAAGGAGAAGGGAAACCCTAGAACAGTTCCTGGAAATGACTGGCAGAATTTAATTTAGCTGGAAGATCTTAGCATCAAATATTCTTTAAGAAGATGGTTGTGTGATGATTAAGAACAGATTTGGGAGCCAGCTGTGCTCCAGTCCAACTCCGTATGATGGGACATTCAGGACACATCAGTGATGCGGCTTCAAGGAAAATCCCTTCACATTGTAGGTCTCTCTCCTCCTTAAAATATGGTCTTCTGTGAGAATTAAAGTGGCCAATATTTACAAAATATTTAGAACGGAGCCTGGTACATAGTAAGTATGATAGGCATTAGCTATGACTGCTATTGAAGGAGAAATTCTGCTTACCACGTTTTGTGTTGAAGTCTGCTTGGTTACACTTGGAAGAAAGACCTCTCACCCCAGACATGCCTCTTTTCCTTCCTTCCTTTCTTCCTTCCTCCTTCCCTCTCTCCCTCCCTTCCTTCCTTCTTTCCTTCCCTTCTTCCTTCTTCCCTGCCTCCCTCCCTTTCTTCCTTTATTTTTTAAATGAAAGGACCCACTATAAAGCACAGTGACCTGGTGTGCTTTGCAGAGATTTTTATATTGGGTCATAACTTCTTAGTTTATTTCAAGCCTCAGTCAGCAAGAAGGAAGGGTGCTCATCCTTACCCTGAGTCTTGCATCATGCTAAGGTGTGACAGAAAGCAGCAGTGAGCAAGAGAAGCCCAGTCTCCACCGCCATGCAAATGCTACAGAAACATACAGCTCGACCTGAGAGTCAGATGTCATCACTACTACATTTAATGTAAAATCAAGCCACTTGAGGAAATCCAGCTGTAAACTTGGCCTTCCGTCGTGTCCCTCCACTCAGGGCAGCTAGCTGCAGATCAAGCTGGGACTTACTCAGACTTTTCCCATCAAGACTCTCATGTTCTTTCTGCAGACTCCCTTGATACAAGAGAAAATAGAACATCACAGGTCCTAGGCACTTCTGCTCTGAAAGAGCCTTCTGGCAGCCTGAATGGATTTTTCAACTTAAAGTGCTTGAAATAAGTAGAAAAGGGCTTCTGACTATTTTTCTACAGTGAACACATACTGTTTTTGCATACTTTTTTAATTTAAAAAGTTTACAGTTGCAATGGAGAGTATCCTTATTAAAGTCTCCTGAAGCACATCATACCTAAGACACATCACAAAATAACAGTAATTGCATATGAATGATGTGTCTAAAAACAAGCAGAAAAATTCATAAATGTTCGTTTTTCTTTTTCACCTTTAAGTTGTGAGTGCCCCAGGGTGAATGGGAAGACTGTTGAAGGCTATAGAGGCGTGGAATACATAAGAAGTAAGACTGTCTCCAAGAAAGTTAAAGGTGCCAGCAAAAACACATTTGTTCTTACATCAAACTAAAAGATCTACAGAAAATGCAGTTAAAATCACACACCTCTTGTTACTTGCTTGGCTTGGAAACAGCTTGTAGAAAATTGAAGTCAACACTTGTAATCTAACTAAACTTGACGCATTTTTCTTCTCCCCTTGTTTTCTGGCAGAAGAGAAAGTTCCTGCTTCTATAAAAGGGGTCAGTGGCGGGGCACGCTTGACTTGCTTGGCTTTCCTGGACCACCCTTTTCCCTCTTGTCCAATATCTGGAGAGAAGAGACTTATTCTATTTCATCTTTATGTCCAAAGAACCAAGTATAGTATCTTTACATAGTCAACGTCAAAGAAACATTTGATGAATAAATAGGTGGAAAGATGTATGTATGTATGTATATGATAGCTAATTGAAGTTAAAAAAAAAACCAGTTAAGGTAAATAAGGTAATGCTTCAACTGTTACTTGAAATAGAGGATGTCAGAAAAGGAATACATTTTCTGTGTCACAAGAAGCTCAGTGTGGGACATGAAGCATTTATGACTTTGTGGAGTAGAACGTCTATAAGTCTTGGGTAGTTGTTAATTTCTGGGATTCCATTTCCTCATGGATAAACTGAGGATTTCTGTCAGGTTCTCTTCAAGTTACCTTTAAGTTCTATGATACTAAATATAATTTTAAAGAATGAAGAAGAGTAGAATTGACCAAGGTTTAATGATAGTTTTAAAATGTGGGAATGCTCTCTCATTAGCAACAAGGAAACTGGGTGTTGATTTTTTTATTTTTTCAATTTGGGTTTTCTGATACCTTCTTCACAGTAGTACCGTATGTATCATTTAGGTTTAAATTAAAGTGGATTCAAATTGATTTATCTTTAGCAGATAATTTTTGAGATAATTGTCCAATATAGTGAAAAACCTAGGCTGAAAGTTTTCCGTGTAACTGTTGTAACAGGTTCCTAAGAGAGGTTGGGACTAGCTTTTGAGAAATCCTTCAACCAGAGCAGACCACAACAGTGGGTTGACTATTTAGCACTCCCCTCTACTCGATAAACAAGAGGAACTTTCAAATCTCTTTTAACCCTTGTATTGTTCGGTTTTCTAGTTTCTACCTTGTACCATTGCAGTGAGGTTTTCACTGTCCAGGTCTACTGTTTTGCAAAATTTACAGCTATTTTTGCCAAAATCAAATGCTATCTTTTTTGTCCCCTTCTGGACAATTAACTCACACAACCTTGGACCAAAATATACATCCACATGCCAGCAATCAGTGTTTTCGCTCCTCTTCCATGAACATTGTCCCTCTGCTCAGGGTCAAAATGTCAGGGAATCAATGCCAAATAGTACTGTGCTTTTCATATTGATTCCCCTTCTTAAAATTAATTTCTTTTACAGATTTCTGAATATTTTATTTGTGTTAAGTATTTTCCTTTTTTTTTTCTAATGAATTCTCACTCCATCTAGTTTTTATTTTTTAAATACTTTAAAGACAATGAGTATGAATATAAGATATGTTCTGTTATTTTCTATTTATTTGCCAGGGCCCTGGAAATTTCTGACTTTCCAAAGGTCAATGTGTACATTTACAACACAAGTAAACAAAATAAAAATGCCACAGTAGTTGATTTTTATTTGCTTTTCAAGGCAACTGTCCAAAGCAGGGTCATTTTGAATATCTAAGTCCTCCCTGTATGAGTATATCCACACAATCACTGGGCTCAGCAAAATCTGTCTCAATTTATATCTGATCCAATACAGGAGATTCCTGATGTATTGTAATCGATCTTGTTTCAATAGCTATAATTAAAACATTTGTTGTCACAAACTCCTATTCCAAAAGTACACAGAAAACCATAAAGTGAAAATAATCAGGTTTTTATTTACTGTGCTATGCAAATGATGTTTAAATTGACACCATGCAGCACTGTAAGATCTCCAGTTAATGTTTAAATCTACAAAGATTCAGATACAATTTTTACTCACACTCTTATGATTATGTTCAGATCAGTTTCAGATGAAGTAACTTTTACTAAAAGGTTTTAGTTATGAAGCTTCTTTTGTATTTATGGAAATGTGGGGGCATCAGAATATTCAGTTTACCAGAAAACTCAGATTCTACCTATCCTGGATATACTCATGTGCAGATAGAGATATCTACATAATTTTACCTTACAAAATTGAGAAGATCCGTATATACATTCTTATTCTGCTGTGAGCATTTTACCATGTCATTTATAGTTCATTGTTTGTATAAATATACATAGCCCAAAATACTCTGAGGGTACACCTGTCATATTTTACTGTTTCTCTGTTGCATATTTGATGTGTTACATGTAACACAGCTATTAATATGTTTTCCCTTACCTATTTTTTTCCTAGGTTAGATTCCTAGAAATAGAATTATTGTATCAAAGGGTAGAAACATGTTTGAAGATCTTGATAGGTATTGTTAAATTACTCTTCAGTAATTTTGTACCACGTTTCACTCCACAGTCCATCCTATAACATCATTACTAGTAATAGCTATTATTGTAGTCTGTAAAGATTTGTATGGCTTCATTATAATATAAATTATTTGCTTTATCAGGAAATTTTGGAAAATGACTCTCTTTTGGTTCATGGAACCAAACATTTCCCTAAAGGTTCTGTTGCCTAATATAATAATACAGTAAAAAATATGGCAGGTATTGTGTTAAGAGAAAAAATTATGTCTTTTCATCCTAATCATACTTTATTATATATACCCTGTAAATTATATATTGATTTATATATGATTACAATAATTTTCTAAATAAAGAAATTGTCTTAGAAAAATGTAGCCATTCATCCAAGATAATATAGTTAGGAGTTGGTATAGTTTCATTCAGGTCTGACCCTAAAACATACACAAAATTTTATTTAGTTTCATATCAGACACTTTAAGATCAGGCACCCAAGGTTTACTTCCCCAGCTTTTCTCTAAATTATTAAAATGTCTGACCCTTTCCTTTTCATTTATTTTTCAAATGAAATTCATAATTACTTTATTAATTCCCTCAAAATTGGCATTTTGAATAATGTTGCATTAAGGGTATAGACTAATTTAAGAAAAATAACATTTATAGCATTGGATCCTCCAGCACCATTATGTCAAGATTTTTCTTAGGTAAATCTTATTTAGCCTTTTAGTTTTCTTCAACATAACTTCTTCACCTCTTGTTAAGGTTTTTGTTTGTCTTTTCTTTTTTCTATAATGACTGACAAAATTTATTATATTTTTATTGTTTATAGCAGCTGGGACGGATTTAATATATATTTGTGTTCCTTTTTAGTTAAAATCACTTTCTAGCTGATTTTCTAAGGCTTTACAAACAGGTAATTGTGTATCTGAAATATTTTTTCTTAATTTCTGTTAGTTCTTCTTTGTTTCATATTTATTAAATTGGCTAAAACTCTTAGCACAGTGTTAAATATTGATAATATGGTAATTATAAGGTAGTTTTCTCTTTTTCTTTATTTATTTTTATTTTTTTTGACAAAGAGAGAGAGAGAGAGATACAGAGACAGAGAGAGAACTGAACTGGGGGATCTCCCAGTTCAGCACATGGGTCTGCACAGGACTGGGCTGGGATTCGATCCTCGGTCCCCGGCGCTGCAAAGTGAGCGCTTAACCCACTGAGCCATCCCGGCTTCCCCAGTTCTCTCTTTTTTTGTTCTTTACCATACTAAAATTATTTCTAGTATTTTGCCTTTAAGTTATCGTGGATGTGTAGATGTGTGTTTTAAAACTGTAGTAAAGTATAGGAAATTAGTGCAAATCCTACCTTGACTTTGGCAATTTTATCAGTTTTCAGTTCTCAGTATTTTCATGGGCAATGTAATGAAAATATGCATGCGCATTCAAAAACTTGCTGCTATTGTATCTCTGTAATGAACACATACATTTACAAAAGATTTTCAACAAATGATGTAATATATTATTGCCTAATTAACTTTAAAATTCAATTCATTTCCCTAAGCATCTCAGTCCTCTGAGGTAAAGATTATAATTGGCTTTTCCTAATTAGATTTATCTTATACTCCATTATTTTCCATTATACATGCCAATTTCACCTCCCACTTAAATGTATAGGTTTTCAGACCAGGAGAAAGTCAACCTTGTAGTTAATAAGGAAAGGCTATTGAGCTGAAAATCCACCATCTACCCAACTCCAGAACCTACTGATTTCTGCTGTGAAATGGGAGCACGTGGTTCTGGGTATTCTCATGTGCTGAGCTCTTGATAACATGGTCAAGTCTAGCCATAGGACTACAGGGAATTGGGATTTCCTGAGGACAAAAATATATGGGCTTGTCCATTGATGGATGAATGGATAAGGAAAATGTGTGAATACACACAAACACCTAGTATATTTTTGTGTATAAGATGCCCCCTTATACTCATACTTTCCTAACCCAACATTAAGAAATCAATACAAGGGTTACTCCCACGCATAAGATGACCCCTAATTTTTAGTCTAACAATTTTAGACAAAAGTATCATCTTATACATGGAAAATATATACATATACACACACATACACACACACATACACACATACACACAATAGAATATTATTCAGTTAAAAAAAGAATGAAACTTGTCATTTGTGACAAGGATGGATAGTGATAACATTATGTTAATGAAATAAGACAGATAAAGATAAATAGCACATAATCTCACACATGAAATCCCTTCCCCAAAATATACGTCCACAAAAAAACAAGCTCATAGATACAGAGAATAGATCGGTGATTGCCAGAGGCAGGAATTGAGGGTGGATGAAATAGGTGAAGTTGGTTAAAAAATGCAAACTTTGGGGAAGACGGGATGGCTCAGCAGGTTGAGTGCTCGCTTTGCAGCCCTGGGGACGGAGGGTGAAATCTGGGCCCTGGCCCGTGTGGACCCATATACTGAACTGGGGTGTGCTTCCCATATGGGAGGCCCCCAGTTCGGGTCTTGAAACCCCCCCACCCCTGCCTCGGCCCCTGGCTGGGGGGTGGGGGACACGCCTCCCATGAGGGAAGCCGCCAGCCCAGTTCCCGCCCTGCGTGGTCCCCGCCCACCTGTGTGGAATAAAACCACGTCAAAAAACTGATGACTTACAACTATGGAGACTGCTCTGGGCCCTCCCCCTTCTCTGTCTCTCTCTGTCTGTCTGTCAAAACAATAAAATAAATCTTTAAAAAAATACAAACTTCCAGTTATAAAATAAGTAACTCATAGGAATGTAATGTATAGCACAATGACTATAGTTAATGGCGCTGCATGTAAAAAATTGCTAAGAAAGTAGATCTTGGAAGTTTTCATCACAAGAAAAAAATGTGTTAGCTACATATGGTGACGATGTTAACTAGGCTTATTGTGGTGATCATTTTGTAATACATACAAATATCAAATTATTGTTTTAAATCTGAAACCAATATAATGTTATATGTCAATCATATATCAATTAACATATATATGGGATTATAATTGAGAATACGTGTCATTCATTATACATTTGTCAAAATCTACAGAATGTACAACACTAAGAGTAAACCCTAATATAAAATATGAACTTTAGGTGAGACTGATGTGTCATGTCACTTGTAGGTTGATTGATTGTTTAACAAATATGTATCACTCTGGTGTGAGAAGCTGACAGTGGGGAAGGTTGTACATGTGTTGGGACAAGGGCCACATGGAAACTCAGTACTTCTGTTTGTTTGTTTGTTTATTTATTTATTTATTGGGAACCTAAAGCTGTCCTAAAAATTTAAGTTTATTAAGAAACACATGAAACTAATACAATGTTATGTGCCTTTATATCTGAAGTAAAAAGAAGTAAAATACACACGCACACAAATACACATGGGTTGAACAGCTCACACATAGTGCCCTGAGATCATGCCCAGATTGCCCAGGGACTCCATCTCTGCTTCTGTTGAATGTCTAGCATTTTCCTGAAAGACATTCTTAGTGCCACTGTGTAGGATTCTAAATCCAACAGATCCAATTTCTCAGGACTGCTCTCTGCTCCCTAAAGTGTCTTCCTGCCTCTCTCTCTTTTTGTTTCTTCTCTTATTCCTGCACTTCCAGCCTACAACAATCTCTTTCTAATGAGAGATCTGAGCAGGGTCCTGCTATAAAATAACCTGAGCTCCTAAGCGCCAAGGCACCTCACAAGAGTCCTTTCCTCATTCTGCTCATTTTTTAAAAGTTCGCTTCCCATCATTGGCATTTTCACTGTGCCTAACATCTGATCCTAAAAAAACCCCTCATCTTCCCATAATGCTCTAACTAGAACATTTCTAAATCTGCCTCTGAAAATTTAGAAAATTATATAAACATGGATCATTAAAAAAAAAAAAAAAGGACTAACAACGAGTAGTCCCCACTATGTACTTGAAGGTACTATTTACTACAACAAGGAGCCTTTTATGGGGATCCCTGGGAACATCTGGAACAAATCTCTGGAATTGGTTATCTTTATCTCAAGGACATTTCAAATCAGATAGTTTTGTTTTTCTCTTGACTTCAGCTGCCAGGGAATTCAGAATCAAGTATGAAGAACTTAGCTTTAAAAAATACAGAACATTTGGCATGCATCATGGACATTAACTTTACTCTTGGGTTTTTTCCTTTTTTCCCCCTAGTTTTCTACTTTATATTCCCTTTGCCTACTTCCTAGTTTATGTGGCAGGCTTTTCTGAAAGCCCTCAAAATATTAAAAGGATAAATAAATACTTTTAAAAATGGCATTTTCAGTCTCAGCATGGCTATCTTTGAGATTGCAAGTTTTTGTTGGTCAGTGTAATCACACACCATCTTTCCTCTTTCATTTAGTACATACCTGGATCATACCAGCTCACAGAATACAACGCCAATGCAAACATTAGTTTAATTTATTAACTCAAACATAATTAAGAATCAAAATTTTCGAAAAAGCACTTCATGAAAGGAATTCCCAGTGAAAATTACTTTGACATTACTATATTATTACTAACACTATTATCTGTGCTAATTTATTTTTCTAGTAGGTACATAGTTTTGAGGGGGAAAAAATCGAACCAAAATTTGACTGGAAGAAAACTTTCTCCTTCATAACACAGCACATGAATCAGTCGAAATTGGTGCTACATTCCTCATGTTTTTGTTTTAATGTGTCCATGGAAACATGCAGAGTAGCTAATAAATCTTCGATGATGCTCAGGGTACATTTGATTTTTCCTCCTGTATCTGTTATTAATGTTGGGTTAATTACAGAACTAATATACCAGATGGCAACAGTGGGTGTGTGTCATATCATTTTTTATTCAGACCTATAACAGTGTCTTATACGTAACAGGTGCTTCATATTTGTTGAATGAATGATGGTGAGAAGAAAGGAATGAATGGATGAGGAATAAAACTAATAAAACTAAAGGTGAACACGAACTCTGGGAAGGCTATTTAAGGAAAGGAATTCCATTTTGGGCAACTCTGAATCCAGGTTAGAAAGTACCTGTTCAAAAAAGAATCCAACTTTCCCTTAATAGTGGAGGTTCGAGTACATAGCTTTAGACTTCTGGAATTCCTGAGAACAGACATGTTTAAAAGCTGAATCCCTGAAGAAGGTCTTTGATCAGATGGCCTAAAGAATTCCAGGTACTTGAATTTTATCCCATGTGCCAACTGCCTTTGCTAACTTTCTAAAGATTTTAGGACAGGGAGTGGAAAGAGAACAAATTTCAAGAGAAAAGAAACAAAGAATTCAACATCCTATCTTATATATACAGAACTGGTTACATAATTTGAGGAGCTCAGTACATAAATGCAGTCAGTCCCTTGTCAAAATTATGCATTAAGAATGTTAAGAATGTGACAACAAAGCATGAAATCAAGCACGGGGTCCTTAAGTGCAAGGCCATTTATGACTACACAGGTTGTACACTCATAAAACTAGCCTACATGTGTTCTTAATCTCTTGTCTCTGAGCAAAGAAAATGGAATTGGTATGATATAAACAATTGTTATTCTAAAGTAGTGACATTCAATAGAACTTTCTGTGATAACGGGAATGGTCTATATCTAGACTGTCTAATACATAGTCACTAACTACCTAAAGTTACTGAGCACTTAAAATATGGCTAGTATAACTTGAAATTCAGTAGTGCTGCTAAAGAATGATCTTTTAACATGATTAACATAAATTTAAATAGTTATATGAGGATGTGGCTAGTGGCTGCCATATTGAACAAAGACATTGAAAGACTCAAACAACCTACAGACAATAAAGAAAATAATTCCATATAGAGTTTTTACAATTTTGTAACAAAATTTGTAAGTGTAACATTTTATAACAATAAAAATCAAACAATGCCTTTTATATTAACTGTCTCGAGCAACTGACAATAGCTAAGCTTGCATGTATTCCAGTGGAAAGTTGCAGTATAACTTCGAAACTCATAAATAGAATAAGACATTTTTTTTTAATGCAGAACTGAAACTTGGAGAAGATCCCTGCTTCCAAAATTTCCTAAGGATAGTTTCTATGGCAACAAAGAATCCATCCAAATGTAATTAAAAGTGAGTGACTAGGGTATCATATGTTGTTCATTTCTAGTACATTTTACCTTTAAGTATATTTTTCTAAGCTATTAGTGTGCTAATATGTCAGACAATATTTTTTTTATTATTGAGGCTGACAAGTCATTGTAAGAAGAACGAAAAGACACAGTCATCTTGAAGGAACAATAGGAATTGCACAGATGGAATAAAACAAGAAGAAATGATATATCCTTTTGCTACTCTCTGAAAGTCCTCTGAGTGAAGATAAAAAAGCTGGCAATTATTTTAGGGTTTCCACTTTTTAGTATCACGTTCACCCACTGAGGTCTCCTAGCAGGATTTACCCTTAAAACACTCTGGAGCCCCAAGAAATATCTGCCCTGACTCCCTGGCCGGGTTCCAGTGTCCCGGCCAATCCTGCCTGTGGACCCTGGGCTTCTTTCTGCCCTTCTCACCCAACCCATGGTCCTGGGCAGCCCTGGGATGTTCTAACAGAGTCCCAACAGACACTACGACAAACGTTAACAATTATTGTCATCCTGGATTAAAATCAATGCTGAGAAATTGGTTTTGTTCTACATGATATTTGTGGGGGAAGAAAGTTTGCCATTTAAAAATTTATCCAGTGAATACTCATGGTACAAGTGAATGAGTTGTTTTTGTTTTAATTTTGTTTTGTTTTAGTTACAAATCACATGTCCCTGAATGGTGAATGCAAATGTGGAGAGCTGCTAAGTGAGCTGATTCACTGCTAGGAAAAAAAACACACACAAAACTCATCAGCATGCTAACCACCTGTATACATAAGAAACATTCAAACTTGCAAAGAATTTTTATAAGTTTATTTGAGCCAGAACTGCCCAAAATTGCTGAGAAGCAAGATCTCAAAGGCTCTGGAGACTGATGGTTTTGCAGTTTCTTTCATGTGTTTGAAATTAAGGAGAGATATTAGGAAGATTACAGGAAGGTGGGAGAAAGCAAGGCAAGGGTTGGATTACAGATCAGGTGCTCAATTGAGGGTGGTCATACCTTAGAAGGAGGAGTCAGAAAAGAGGCATTTCAAAGATGTTACCCTATACACCGAAACAATGGACAGGGCTTGCTTAAGGCAAAGATAAGCTGGGGCATGACTAACTTAGTGTGACCTGCCTAGTTAGAAATTTAGGATCAGAACACACTGTGAGGCTACATGTTTTTCCATGTATAAGACACTACCATGTATAGGACAGTTCTTACTTTTCTAACCAAACATTAAGAAATCAACAGCGAGTTACTCCGTGTATAGGGCGACTCTCAATTTTTGGTCTAACAATTTTAGACAAAAGTACCAACTTATACACGGAAAAACACAGTACTTTCCCTAAAATCCCCTTTTTTGTTTTTGTCCACACACCAAATAAAAATCATTTGTCAAAGGAAATAGTGTAGTGATTTAAATAGCAATTATCTGTATTTAGGATGTGGAGAAAATTCAGCCACATGGGGCCAAGGAAGATATTGTTGACAAGTGAAGCAAAAGGCAGGAATGAAAGAAAGCAGGGAGGGAAGAAGTGCTAATGAAACTGTGAATTGGTTTAAAGGGACAACTGATGTCTATCTTAAATCTTTCATTCAGATCTCAAGGAGTAAACTCCATGTTTACTTATCTGCTTTCACTACAGCCACAGAGAAGCAGTACCAGGCTCTCTGTAATTTGTGTTGGTCAGCCCAAAAGAATAAGTCTAGCTCTTTGAGCAGTGAGTAAAAAGAGTATTAGTTCTGTTTAAGGAAGAGCCCTGACTTTATAGTGATTCTCAACAGCAAAGAAGTGGCATTCAATCAGTAGCAGGAGGTTCTGGATTGCTAGATCAGGATAAAGACTGGCTTTTCCTACAGAGACCCATGTACAGATTTTGATGCACACCCATGGTGGGGGTAAGGGTGGGAGCCTATTTTCCTTCTTCTTTCTCCGTCTTTCACCATTTCTCAAAACAAACAAGCAAACAAACAAAAAGCAACCAAGAACAAAAACAAAACAACAAAAAGAAACAGAATATTGAACACTCCAAAGCGTTCTATAGCAAAGTACAGGGTTAACTTTAACCAGGTGTTTCTCAACCTTATTGGATCATGAAATTCTTTTCTCTATTCAACACAGACTTAGTGCTTGGTAAAATACATTTAGGAAAACCCTGACCAAGAGCCAAATTTGTCAATCAATTACATGTTTTAATATTTCATCAATGATATGAAACAAAGATTAATTCATGATGGTAGCTATACATTGTACAACAAACTTGGATGATTTATTATTCTACAATTATTCTATGCAAAAGTTCAACTCATCGTATTGTCAAGGAGCTAGAGGTTGAGACGGACCCTGAAGTATCTAAAGATTTCTTTAAAGGAATACAAAAATAGCTAACCATAAAAGGAAAGGTTGGTATTACGCACTGACTTCATTAAAATTAAGGACTTCTGTTTAGGAAAAGACCCCGACAAGAGTGTGAAAAGGCAAACTTAAGACTGGGATAGTATATTTACAAATGTATATCTAGAAAATATAAAACCTTCCTACCAGTATACCAGGAAAAGACAAACAACCCATTTAAACAGTGGGCAAAAGACAGGTACTTCACAAAAGAGGATAGCCAATGGGCAATAAGCTCATGAATATCATTGACCTTAGAGAAATACAAAGTAAAATCCACAATGACATACCACTACACACCCACTAGAATGACTGAAATGAAACACACTAGCTGCATTAGGTATGCGTGTGGGTGTGTGGAGTTGGTAGATACTGTGAGGCACCGCCTGGATCTCATCTCAATGAAGTGATTGTTGCCCCAGTTGCTGAGAGTGCTGACAGCCTCTATCGCTAATGCTTCAGAGATTTCCTCAGCTGCATCTCATTCAAGGTCACAGTGACTGACAGAAAAAGGGCACAAAGTACTAGTCAACTTGGCCCCACGTGGACCAATTTTGAGGGGCCATGCTGACTCTCCATCCTGGCATCGCAGCTCAGATTTTCCCTCTGTTGAATATGACTTCCCAATACTCCCTTCCACAACTCATCCCTAGGGCACTCCAAAATAAACACCCTGCACACTAAGCTCCAGTGCAGAGCCTGCTTCCCAGGAAGTCCACACTTGACATGGTACAACTGGAGTTCTCACACATTGCTTGTTACTGTGTAAACTGGTTCAACCACTCGAGAAAAATGTCTATTGTGACCTAGCAATTTCACTCCCAGATATTTACCTGAGAAAAATGAGCATTGTGTCTGTCCATCAAAACTTATCTGTAAGAACGTTCATAGCAGTTATATTCATAATAGACCCAAACTGAAAACAACACAAATATCCATCAATTGTAGATTGTATTAATAAGTTTAAGTATGTTTATATTTTGGAATATAAAACACCGATAAGAGAAAATGATTGCTATATGTAACAGCATGGATGACTCTCCCAGACATAATGCTGAGTAAAAGAATCTAGACACAAAATAGTGCACACCGTATGACTTAATTCATTTGAAGTTTAAGAACTGGCAAAACTACCCCATGGTGATAGAAGTCAGAACACTGGTTACCTTTGAGGTGTGGGGAATGACTAAGGAGCGTGAAGGAGTCCTCTGGGTGACGGAAGTGTTCTTTGTCTTGATGTGGTTGGTGGTTACATATGTAAAAGTTCATCGGGTGTACACTGAAGCTTTGTGCATCTTACTATAGATATAGTATGGGTTAAAGAAACAAAACCTCAAACTAATATACTCTTTATTAACCCATCACAGATGAACTGATATGTAGACTACATTTATTTAAGGTGCTACAGTGACCTGTGATGTCTCATTCCAGGAATAGTGGGGTAGGGATGGGGTTAGTAATTAGGTAGTTTTGATTAGTGTATTGATGAGCTCCTCAGAAGCAGAAAGAACCAATCTTTGGGATTTGGTAGTTTGGGGGTGGTTCATGCTCCTAATTTAAACAAAACAGTCCCTCCCACTCATCTGGTGGTAGATATCTACCACCAGATCTTATCACCTGTCTCTTCTTTACCAAGGCTCTCTGGGAGAAAATTTCTATGAAGGAAGAGCATTTCATTTCATGGCCTTGTTAGCATAATCTGTAAACCAAACCAGTTAATAGGCAACTAGGTTAATCCAGTAAATTCACAGTAAATCAACTGACACCAGAGATTTAAGTTGCTTTGTTACTGACAATTATGAACCAACTTCACAAAGAATCACATATTTACTATTTTTTAAAATTAATTTCATTACTTTGTCCTAGTGAACCTTGATATAGAGAGGTTAGAGATAACAAGTTACCATATTTTGTTGTGTATAACGCACACTTTTTGTCCCAAATTTGTGAGGGAAATAAGGATGCACATTATTTTATACACGGGTAGTACTAATTCTGTATCTAAATAATTGTTTTTAATTCTTTTATTTATGCTTATGAGTTAAAAGTGTAACTCTAGAAATCAATAATTAAAAAAGTAAAAGTAAAAAGGAGAACATTTGGGCCAAAAATGTGGGTGTGCATTATACACTAGAGTACATTATATACTAGAATGTATTATACATGGCAAAATATGGTAATACTCAACCCTCCCATCACTCACTGCAAATAATGTAATGGCTTCCAGGATTCACCAATTTTGTTAAAATGCTAGTTTGTCATTTAAAAAGGCCGCTCCATTTCCTTTGAGTACTGTACTGGTATAGTAGATGGATATTTGAAGACAGTTTTGCTTTGATGAAAAAAAAAATTTTTAATTTATGCTTATTTGATATTCAATACTTAAACATAATCAGTTCCTGCCTTTCTAGTTAGCATTGCAGTTGATAAGGACTTCCCGCATGTCTGTGGTGCACTGAACATTTTTGTCTAGACATAGTGGTATACAGGATGGTAGAAGAGGAACTGAAGTAAAGATAAATGGGAAAAAAGAGTGCACAGTAAAATCCTTAGACTGTAGATCATAGTTCTTTAAGTAGGGAGACAGTATGGTATAAAATTCATAATAATACTATATATGGTAGGCAGCCTTCCAAGATGGCACCCAATGATTCCCTGAATCCTGGTATTCATGCCTGTGTTAGTCAGGATTCTTCAGAGAAACAGACCAATAATATGTATCCCTTCCTTCCTTCCTTCCTTCTTTCCTCCCCCCCTCCCTCTCTCCCTCCCTTCAACTACCTATATAAATATAGACAAATTTATCATAAGGAGTTGGTTCATAAGACTACGGAGGCTGGCAAGTCCTAAGACTTGCAGGGTGAGTCAGCAAGCTAGAGGCCTAGAAGAGCCAATGTCATGGTACCTGAGTCCGAAGCCTGTGAACCAGAAGAGCCAATAGCTTAGCTTCTGTTCAAAGGCTGGCAGACTCGAGGTCCAGGAAGAGCCAATGTTTCCATTTGAGTCCGAATGCAGAAAAAAAGCCAGTGTCCTAGTTTGAAAGCTGATAAGCAGGAAGAATTCACTCTTACTTGGAGGCAGGTCAGACTTTTTGTACAATTCAGGTCTTCAATGGACTGGAGGAGGGCCACCCACATTAGGAAGAGAACCTTGCTTCATTCAGTCTATTGATTTAAATGTTAATTTCATCCCAAAATAAACTCACACTAAAAAGCTCAGAATAATGTTTGACCAAATATCTGGGCACCCCATGGCCCAGTCAAGTTGACTTATAAAATTAACCATCGTAAGACTTTTGTGTTATTTCATCTTTTTGAATGTGGGCTAAACCCAGTGACTTGCTTTTAAATAAGAGGATATGGCAAAAGTGGTGAAGTATCATTTCTGAGACTGAAACATAAGACTTTGGGGGAACCTGGGATGGCTTAGTGGGTTAAATGCTCGCTTTGCAGCCCCAGGGTCTGAGGATTGAGTCCCAACCCTGGCCTGTGCTGACAGATACACTGAACTGGGTGTGCTTCCCATGTGGAAGGCCCCCGGTTTGGTTTTCGCTGGGGCAAGCCTCCCATGTGGGAGGCCCCCGGTTTGGTTTTCGCTGGGGCGAGCCTCCCATGTGGGAGGCCCCCGGTTTGGTTCTCGCTGGGGCGAGCCTCCCATGTGGGAGGCCTCCAGTTTGGTTTTCGCTGGGGCGAGCCTCCCATGTGGGAGGCCTCCGGTTTGGCTCCCAGCTCATGGTGCTGCACCCCCCCATGTGGGAGGCCCCCAGCCCAGTTCCCCCCCTGCAAGGCTCCTGCCCTCCTGTGTGGAACAAAACCATGTCAAAAACTGATGACACACAACTATGGACATTGCCCTGGGCCCTCCCCCTTTTCTCTGTCTCTGTCTCTGTCTCTCTTTGTCAAAAATAATAAAATAAATTTTTTAAAAAAGTAATAGAATACAAGACCACGACTTCTGTTTTGCTCATAGTCCTCTTTTGCTCTCTCACATGCCCACTGGTGTGAAGCCAGCTGCCATGTTGTGAGATGCCCTGTGTGAGGCTCATGTGGGTAGCCTCTGGCCAACAGCCAGCAAGGAGGTGGTGAGATGCTCAGTCTAACAGCCCTAGAGGAAGTGGATCCTGCCAATGATCACTGAGGGAGCATGGAAGTGGATCCACTCTGAGCCCAGCTTTACGGTGACTGATAGCCCAGCCCATAGCTTGACTGCAGCCCTGTGAGTGACCAGGGCCCTGCCTGGATGCCTGACCCAGATACTGTGAGATAATAAATGTTTGCTGCTTTAAACTGCTAAGTTTTCAGGTCATTAGTTACACAGCAATAGATAACTAATGCAGGGTGTAAATGAACTGAAAGGTGGTCATGACGCAAGTAAAAATAAAAATAAGTTGAGGGAAAAAGGAATTCAAAATGTACTTACAAGGAAGGTGTTGTGGGGCCCTGATAGAGGAAAAGCTGTCCTCCCAGGTGGATTTATCCTTCTCTCTTCATTTCACTCCTGAGGGGTTGGCTGCCTGAGGAGGGGCGGGTAAGGCCCTCTGAGCTGGAGTAGCAGGCTGCCCAGATGCACCCTCCACAGTAAAGGCCAGGGCTTCTCTGCTCTTCTCTCTTCTCCCTCGTGACATGAGTCTGGAGGCAGCTCGGCTCGGAGCATCCTGTGCGTGTTCCCTCCTCCCATTCTCCCATCAGGACTGGGCAGATGACCTGGATCAAACTTGCTTTCCTGGCCTTTTGGTTCTTCTCCCTGAGCAGAGCTGCTCTGGCCTTTCTTTGCATTGCAGAGTAAGATTCACAGTTTGGATTTGGGCTCCAAGACAGAAGCGGGTGTGTGTGTGTGTGTGTGTGTGTGTGCGTGCGCACACGTGCGCGCAACTTATACCTCCCACTGGATGACATGGGGAGGTTCAGGGATTCTTGGTTTGTTGGCCAATTTTTTAAAGATTTGTTTTTGAGAGGAGGTGAGAGGGAGAGAGAAAAGGGAGAGGGCCCAAAGTAGTCTCCATAGTTGTACATCATTAGTTATGACATGGTTTCCTTCCACACAAGTGGATGTGGGGCAGTATGGGGTGGGAAACTGGGGGCCCCTGCAAGGGAGTGGGAACCTTTGCAACCACCTGGCGGTTACCAGTTATGCTGCAGTTCAGCATATGGGTTCGTACAGGCTGGGCCTGGGATTCAATCCCGGGACCCTGCGGTTGCAAGGCAAGTGCATAACCTGTAGAGCTAACGCGGCACCCCCCAATATTTTCTTAATGGTACTCCAACTCATAATTTCGTGGTATGGGCCAAGGTCAAGGACACTGGTGAGTCACAATGCAATGGGGTGGGTACTACGATGTGAGGAGCAAGGTCCAGGATGCTGTTTGCTAAGAAAATATCCCTTGTTGTGAGTTGGCTTTGGAGTAGACATCTAGACTGGTCAGTACAGGCTTTAAGGAGAAAACTGTCATTATTTTAAACTTGACACTTTTCTTGGTTTTATCTTTCTTTCTTCCTCTTCTTACCTTTCTTAAAAGGTAAGTTAAGGGGCCAAAGTTAAGCATGGATCTGAGGAAAGTAGACAGAGACCACAGTGCCTTTTTTTTTTTTCTCTCATTGGAGTTCTTAGGTTCACAAGTGATCCAGGCCCCTCACCTGGAGTATTCTCACAGCAGGGTTTGTGGGGTAAATATCTAGTAGCAATGTTTCCCAAATTTTGCTCCACTGTGTGCTACTATGTATTACATGAAGAAAGAGTCCTGGGATTATGTTAGTTTTGAAAACAACAGTGCAATTTTCCAGGGCCTTTTCCAAGATGTGAGATGTACTAGGCAGAATTTCTAAGTTTATTTGACTCTAGAATTATTTTCTGCAAAACATTTCATGGTGTAAGACCTCTTCAGAACACACTTGGGATAAAACTTATCCAAAGAAATAAGTAATGTCCTTATACTGGAACATTCCCTGGGCAGATCCCCGCCTTGCAACTTGGCCACGGCTTTCTCACTTTCTTACCACACAGATATGACTAAGGAATAAATAAATAAAACCTCCAGTCATTTTGGTTCATACTTTTTTGTTGTCTTAGTTTTTGTGACTCTCTTCACAGAAATTCTAGAGTGTTTCCACTAACAGTATATAATTTCTTGGCTTTAGTAGTTTTCCACTAAACAATCATTTATTTCAACTGCTCTAAGTACATATGAATCACTCAACCCTCATTTTGGAGGATGGTCTTAGAAAATGCTTTCCAATCCTGACATTTTAACTATTAAAAATCCCATTAAAACCTAAAAATGTCTAATGTATGTAACTGAAGGCATGGACCAAGCATTTGTTCTTCAGTGCAGTACGATATACAGATCTGTCCGGACCCCTTGGCTTGGCTGCTGTCCCCAAACTAGCTCAGTGCCCCCTCTATACACCCTCCAGGAGCTGGCCCCTCACAGAGCCTATGGTTTTTGAAAATATTTATTTTTATTGTTTTTTGACAGAGAGACAGAGAGAGAGAGAGAGAGAGAGAGAGAGACAGAGAGAAGGGGGAGGGCCCAGAGCAGTCTCCACAGTTGACAGCATTAGTTTTCCATACAGTTTCACTCCACAGGTGGGCACGGGGCTGTGCAGGGCAGGAACTGGGCCGGGAGCCTCCCGCATAGGCCCCAGCAAGAACTGAAGTGGGGGCACACCCCAGTTCAGCATATGGGTCCACATGGACTGGGGCTGGGACTCGATCCTCAGGCTCCAGGGCTGCAAAGCGAGAGCTTAATCTGCTGAGCCATCCCAGCTTCCCCATAGAACCTGTTGTTAGCATGAACACTTCCTTAGGAAGTAGACACATCCTGTAACAGCGGAGTCCTAAAGCCCTGTTGTACCGCCATCTACCCTCACCCATCACATAGACGCCTCAAATTCCCAGGATGGAAGAGCTCAGGCCGCTGGGCTGGCCTTGGAAAGAACTGAGTCAGCAGCAGCCTCTGTGAGCCGTGCCTAGGCCTTTGGCTTGTGGTTTGGCCTGAGATACTGGAGTCCTGCCATGTAAAAGTAGAAAAAGTGAAAATGAATTTGTATCCACTAGAGTCAAAGGCAAGGAGACAAGACTAGTGCTACAGACAAGAATGTCTGTATCCCCTTGAAATTCATAGGTTAAAACCTAATTGCCAGTGTGATGTATTAGGGGGTGGGCCTTGGGGAGGTGATTCGGTCATGAGGGTGGAGCCCCACACCATGGGATTAGTGCCCTCACGAGAGACCTCTGAGCTCCTTTCGTCCTTCCACCAAGTGAGGTTACGGCTAGAAGTCAACAGTCTGAGATCTGGAAGTGGGCCCTAACTCGGCACCAGAGCTGCCAGTCTTGACCATGGACTTCCCAGGCTCCAGTAGTGTGAGCGACTAAATGTTTTTCTATTAGCCACCCAGCTTTCAGCATCTTGTCATAGCAGCCTGAATGGACCAAGACAAAATGTCTTTGGTATCAGGGATTACGTGCACGTGCCAGTCTGTGTATTGCTGCACAATGACCGATGTAGGAGTAAGCCTCAATGAATAGTAGCTGAATGAGCCTGTAATGTGTGGACATCATTTAAGCAACAGAATTAACAGTGGGAAAAAGGTGATTTAAAATTAGAAGCCTGGGTCTGCATTTCAACTATGCTACTTTATTAGTTAGCTGAGTGACCTTGGGTGATTTTTAGTACTTAGAGCCAGTTTCTCATAAGTATAATAACATAGAGTTATTTATCCTTCTGCATGTGTATATCTGCACAGAAAGATGTTTGGAATGATTTACAAATGTTAACATGGTTGTTTTGGGAATTTGGAAATTAGGTGGCTATTCCCTTTATTATTTTGTTATTTTTCACTAATATCTGATTCTTTAAAGGTAAAAATGTAAGCCATACCCCAAATACTGTCAATGTAACATTGTAATCATATGATAAAGCAATGAAATATTTGATACCTTTGAGTTTTTGAAGTAGGAGGATCTTAAAAAAAATGTCTACAAACCAAGTATTATTTCTTCAATTTTTTTCCTAATTTGTGTGTACTTAAATAGGTCTTTCTTTGTATTTGATTTTTCTACCTTCTCCATTAGTAAGTCATAGAGCAATCCTTAGGAGGTAACATGAAGTATATTGTTCTAAGAAACTATGATGAAGCCGGGATGGCTCAGTGGGTGGAGAGCTTGCTTTGAAGGCGTGGTGCCCGGGGATCGAGTTCTGGCCCTGATCTGTGTGGACCCATATGCTGAACTGGGGCATGCTTCCCAAGTGGGAGGTCCCCAGTCAGTTCCTGCCCTGCATAGCCCCACATCCACTTGTGGAATGAAACTATGTCACAATTAATGGTGTGTGGCTGTGGGGACTGCTTTAGGCTCTCCCCCTTCTCTCTGTCCAAAGAATAAAATAAACCTTTTAAAAAAAAGTAGAAAATGCAGCATCACCCCTACTTAAAAAAATTAAATTAAATATTGAAAGAAATAACATCACTTACCTGGAAGAGAGATCTTTTAAAACCTAATACTTCAAAGAAAATAAAACAATAAAACCAGAAAACAACGTTAATATTGAAAAAGATAAAACCAGTTTAAATTATTCATTTAACAAACGAAGAGCCACTATGCTTTATTAGTACCTATACGAAAACATAGATATTTGAAATTAAGAAACAAGAGGTCAGCAGTTTTTTGTTTCAGGAAGTTTGTGATAATCTTCTCTCCTTCTCAGGTCCCAGATTTCAGATGAGTTCCACACTGGGTAGCACTTTCCCCTTGAGCTATTCATATTTCCATTCATGGACTTCTAACAAGCAATAAACAGTAAAACTTGGGAAAATTTCAAAACACTATTTTTCAGCCACAAAGAAATTCTCCCAATTGAAATTACAATTTGATCAATTTAAATATTTTACAAGAGCTTCAAATGAGAATATAAAACTAACCAGTAGATCTTTACCCGTTATACTAAAATATAGGCACATTCTCCTTTAAATATTTGAGATTCTATCTACAGTGCTGCCTGTTATTTAAATTATTCTTATATTCTAAAAACAAAGAAGTTTCTCAAATGGTGGAATGTTGCCAGGGGATTTCAACAATCTGAAGGCAACATAACCAAAAGGCATAGTTTAAATTGGCTTAGGGAATGAACGGGCTCCTCATGAGAGCAGCTGAGCATCTGTCAACATTCACGGGGCCCCATAAAGGACAGGCAGGCCCTAGAGTAGGGGTGGCAAACCTATGGCACGCGTGCCCAAAGTGGAGCGTGCACGCGGAGCTGTGAATACCATTTAAAAAATTATTGTTTATGCTCTTATAGACATAAAAATAATTGATACCTCTATCTCACTCGATGGGTTGGCATGCGAGTCGAGCGAGTATACTCTTATTTCATAAACTTTGGCACTCAATTGCCAAAAGGTTCACCACCCCAGCCCTACAGCCACACAGAGCAGGTAACTTCCAGGTTCTGGCACCTCAAACTCCACAAGACCTGAACCAAAAGACAGCCTGAAGCCATCACTAGAAGGGCATTGATATGTTTTAGTGATACTAATAGGACCATAAAGCAACTGCTAATTATTGTCATTATCTAATAATAATATTAATATTAATCAAATAATTCTGTTAACATTAGCATTTTTTTTAGATAACATTAATTAGCAGTTGCTAGTATCAGTGATATAAAATTAGCGAGCTATCTTCAAAAATATAAATATCTCTAAGCTTATATTTGTACTACACTTGATCTTAGCCAAAAGGCCAAGAAGCGATGTTTATATTTGTGATTATTCATTTTAAAAATCTTTCTAATGTTTTTATTTTTAAAGGATATGAAAATGAATTATTAACCTCCTTTTTTATATGATGGATTTTCAATTTAATTCACCTTGAATATTTCTGTATGAAGAATTTTAAATTCATTCAGTGCAAATGTCTAGTTGTTTTCATATATATTAAATACATTTCACTCATGAACATGTAAAAAACCAAGTAAAATCCGGAGGAAATTTCATTAAATAAATTTATTTGTTAAAATAAGTTAACTCCAAATACAACTGTTGAATTTGCATTGAGTTATAACTACAGTTCATGTTTTAATTGAAATGTCAAGGTTTAACAACTGACATTGTTTCAAAACAAACTGTTGTTCAATTTTAAACAGTCATGTATTAGAGCTTAAAAATTAACTGTGAACTATATTTATCTCTGGGAAACCCCAAATCAATAATGATAAGTCTGTTTCCAAAACCCACTACAGTCATTCTTGAAACCCTGATCAAGATTTAACAGACACACAATGATATGTTAATTAAAAAAAAAATAGACCCCCACAGTCTTTAACATTTGATTGGCTAAGGATACAATTAAAGCTTACCCAGAGCTAACATGAGTACTGAGAGCAAAAAAACTAAAAACAAAAAGCCAACAGCAACAAACAAAATAAGCACTTTCACATTCATACACACAGAAGCAATATTCCCACTGTACAACTCTTGAAAACAAATAGCAGACATCTTTAGGCAACATTTCTTTATATAGAAAAGCAAGTATCAGTAGTTTTAACCACAGAAAAATGATGGCAACTATAGTGACTAGAGTCAAGTTCAGTCCTAATTGCATAAACCAAAGGAGAAAATCATCGAAGCACCTTTCAATAGTTTAAGAAATATTTTATGTAATACTTTTGATTGGATGCTGGCTTGTTTTGTGTACGGTAAGTTGAACAAAATGAAAGGCATCAGTTACCATCACTATCACAGTTTAAAAGAACCAAAATAAACATTGCAATGTAAGAGAAAAGAACTTTTAACAAATGTTGCTTTTGTATAAAAGTAAAAGACGACAAAACAAAAAAACCTTAGCATAATAGCTAAAAAAAGTGGGTCTTTGGATCAAATCATAATATTTTTAAGGCATGTTAGAAAAACTTTCACTTATCTAGTTGCTAGTCTGATCAGGGCATAAAATAAATAGCGACACAAGGTCACCAACTTTTCTCTATAGCCACTGTTATTTCATGTGCCAACAAATTTAACCTTCCTGTCCTTAGGCTTTTTATTAACATCTCAGTAAGCTAAGGTAGAGTCAGACCAGATGAAATACCAACAATAAGAGCACACGAGGGTTTCCTGTTTCTGGATGTCTTTGATGCTTTGTTACTACACATGTAGGCTGTGTGGAAACTGATCAGGCAGCCAAGTCAGTTACTAACATCTTTACAGTAAAAGCTCACTTCATTATCTGACACAAACACTTCTTACTAAAAGCCCAATTTTAAGACAATCTCTTCCACCTTACATTTTGCCATACTTTCATATTATTTATTTTTCATATCTGTATAGCGATCCATAATGTGAAACTGTAGAATGCTTATAGGTGTTTCTAATATGTAATCTTAGCTGTCATAAGTTGCTATTAAACATGGAATTAAAAAAAAAGAGAATCTTTCTGAGAAGTTAGAGGCTTCAAAACTCAACCAGTTCACTAACAAATATATCTATTTCAATAGATAAATCATATTTCTTAAATCTTTGATTTCTCTACATGTTGAGTCAAATAAAGTTTTACATAATGACATTTGTTTCAGTAAAACTGGTTAGAACTTTTTGTCCTACAAACAAGGTGTTTCATAACTGGGGTGTATAAAAAAATCTATACTGAAGAATGCAAATATTCACAATTCAAAGACTGTGACACCTATGGCCTGGTTTCACTCACATATCTGTTATCTCATCTATGAAAAGTTACTATCTGCATTTTTCTATCCTCTAAGCTTAATGCCAGTTTACTAAACACTTGGGGGGCTACCAATGATTTCAATAATGCATAATAAACACTTAAATAGTTTATATTCTGCATACAGATTTTCAGTATAGGCAATTATCTCCGACTTGTGCCAAATGCTTAGGAACAATAAACAGACATGCACACACATACTCTTCTCTCAGTTACACACAAGACCAAAGGTTACTTGCACAAGAGTGTGAAATCAACAAAACGTGGGGCGGTGTGTAGATCAGAGGCTCAGGGATATCGCAGTTCTGAAGGCCAAATTTATCTCCAGAGGATCAGCTCAAGATACTTTCTTTAGCATTTACAACTCTGAAGTTAGTAAAAAAACCCTTCTACATTTGATTGTAAAGCTTATGAATAGATTTTTTTCCTGTGCCATTACTCATGCAAATGGTAAATAGTTCATGGCTATGAAAACCAAAAATATCAGCTTGAGCACCTTTTCAAAACAAAATATTCTCTAGCTTTATTTGCCACTTCAGTAATCAGAGCAAAACTGTTATAAGAAAGTCTTATATAATTCTCCATGAAAATTAAAGATAAAAGGTTTTTTTTGTCCCTTATCTTCCACTCTATAATTTATGCTCTACTTTTAAGCCCAAATTATTTCACATGGTATTCAAGTTTTTAAATGCCTGTAATAAAACTCTGCTACAGCAAACGTGATTTTGAAAGCAGGTTAACCAAGAATCACTCCACAACCATAGCCCTTAAAGGCAAGAAGGAATTTGCTGCTTTAATGAATGTAAAAACACAAGATATTAATATTTGTACTGTCCTGTGGTTTCTGCAAACGGGAACATGTGGATGCAACATGGCTTCATTTTCCTTACATGATGGTACTAGTTAATCTACTAGAACGCTTCTTGTTAGTAAGGCTAGGCAATTTCTTTGCATCACAATTGCTTCCTTCTTATTAAGTAATAAAGACCATACCTGCTTGGTTAACAGAGGGTGGGTTTGGGATTTTAATTTGGATCAAACCCTTCTGAGAGCCTCCATTTTCTGTGGCAAAGCAGGTGATTTAACACATTCTAAAACCAGGTTGTATTTTTCCACAACCTGTTCTGACTTTTACTCTATTAAGGACTGATGCACGAGTTAGCTCCGGGTCACAAGTTAGGATAACATTTACAATTAAGCATCAATTTTGAAAAACAGAAATGTGTCAGCTGAGCAAAGACTCTCCCTGTGATGCTGTTGGCAGGTCAGCTGTTATTATCTTACTTGACAGAATACATTGGCTAGAAGCACTATCTCAATTTCTGAAATTCAGTACTCTTGTAGGAAAATATTTCTCCTTTTTTTA